>MJHO01000068.1:1000000-1222686 GCA_002076135.1 Xerophyta viscosa
CGGCGCCGCTACTGCCGGAGGAGCTCCGCCATCGCACCAGCCTCTACCACAGCAAACATCACCACCAACAGCAGCAGCGGCGGAGGCTAGCGGCGGCGGAGGAGGAGGAGAGGAGACAGCTAGGACGCTAGCGCCCCGGCTGGTGTGACCCCGCAGCTGACAAGCGGTTCGTCGATGCCGTCGCCCATCTAGGGA
Source organism: Xerophyta viscosa (assembly GCA_002076135.1). Taxonomy (NCBI): domain Eukaryota; kingdom Viridiplantae; phylum Streptophyta; class Magnoliopsida; order Pandanales; family Velloziaceae; genus Xerophyta; species Xerophyta viscosa. The sequence continues at coordinate 1,000,196 of MJHO01000068.1, forward strand.
TCAAGAACGCCGTTCCAAAGACGATAATGCAGCTGATGAGCGTCGATGGGCTAACGCGTGAAAACGTCGCTAGTCATCTTCAGAAATATAGGTTATATCTCAAGCGCATGCAGGGGTTCTCTTCATCCTCAGCCTCCGGCGGCGGCGGCGGCGGCGGCGGTGGTCCTCCCGTTGGACCGATCTCCGCTGCCGAGGCAGCAGATCACCAGCTCTTCGCCACCGCACCGGTCCCCCATCACTTCCTGCCGCCGTATATGCAGCATCATAACCAGCAGATGGCGGCTGCGTTGCACCACCAACAGCAGCAGCAATATTACCAGCAGCGACAGATGGCAGCGGCTGGGTTCGACGGCTGCGGGTTTCTTTCCCGTACGCCACCGCATCATCGGGTGTTGGGAACCGCTGGAGTGGCCGGAGTTGTTCAGCAACAGCTGGCAGTGCCGGCGGCTTACGCAGAGAGCTTGGAGTTGAAGAACGGAGGAGGAGGTGTTGGTGGTGGGACTGGGAGGAGAGAGCTAACCCTGTTCCCAACAGGAGATGACTAAAATGAGCAGGGTAGGTAATGTTCTTTTTTACGTTACACAGTAAGTTATGACCACAGACAGTAAATCTGGAGAATATAGAGCTGGCTAATTTTTCTGAAACCTGTTCAATTTGATCCTCTGGCTGAGTTGCTGCAGCTGCTGCTATCAGCAAAATCGTAATCTCTGGTAGCTGGTTCCCAGTATCTAGGATTCTTCCTTCTGCCCCAAAAAAAAAAATCTTATTCTCGGTAAATTGTTGAATTGGTCATTATTCAGTACCTATTTGTTATTGGTGGATGTATTTCTACTTTGGTGGTATTAGTAGACATCATATGTTATTGGGTTCATCATAGTAAGCAAGTTATGTTCTGACACAGGGCTGTGTTTTCCAACATGGGGCTTGAAAAGGTTTCATCACCGAACATCTCCAATCACGCAGAAACCTGTCCAGGACAATTCGGTCGCCCTGGGAAATAGCTTTTTAGTTTTACTTTGGAGGTGCGGTAATGATTTAAGCGTTCATTAGCTATTTAGTCCTTTATCAATTATCAGATAAAAAAAACGTAGATTTAAAAAAAAAAGATATTACAGGACTTTCATAGGGATAAAATTTTTACCTTATAAAATAAAAAATCTTAATTAGTTTCCAATCACAGAAGCACCATCTATAAAATTATATAACTTATTCTCTTCATTTATTTTTATTTTATTTTTTTTGTGATCTTTTTTTTTTTTTGAGAAAAAACTGAGGTAGATCAAGTTGAGATCTACCACAGTACTTTCATTCATAAGGGAACAAATGAAGAAGCGAGGTAAAATCCCGAACAAAAAGAAACAAACAAAATTAAAAATAAAATGTTAGACAAAAAATAAAAGTCTAAAGTTACAAGCGAGACAATAAAGTTAAACCACTTTCTTTATGCCGGCCATTTGAAGAGTCCGTCCAAAAGACGAATGTTTGGTATTTTTTTGTGATCTTGACTGCCGAGTTTCGATTTTTATCTTACATATACACTGGATATTGAACAGTAAACAGTAGATCCTCTCAACCAGATATTGTTAGAATTCGAGCCTCCTAATCTATCCTTTCATGAGGGATATGTCTTTGGTCTTCTCCCAGCACCCAGCTTCGCTAACCAAATGCGCCAATGTTGGTTAGAAATTATTGGTTGGAGAAATATAAATCAATGCTAGATTTATTTATTGTGATTTTTTCTCAAAAATGAATTAGTTCGAAACAAAGTTTTTATATGATAATTTAATTAAAATAAAAGATAGTATAAACAATCATATTGTTCACAAACCTCAAGTTTGAAAAAAATTGGCTATTGTTAGTTTTTATGGCGGTCCACCTTGCTTTACTAACCACCACTTTGCCTGCTATATAATTTGATGTCTTTCGACCCTTCACATCCTTTGCAACTTGAATTAAAGACTGCGGAAATGTAGCAGCTTGATAGCTACTGATCTCATGACATCATCTCAACATCTTATTATTTTAACATCTTTCTTTCTCACATCATTCTTTTGTATTGTAGCAACAAAAGGATGCGACTTTTATTCTCTTCAAGGAAAATCCTGCAAATCAGATTAAAAAAATTATGCTAATGTGCGGGTGTCAACGACAATGTCTAGTTTATACTAACAAACATTTGATAATTCTTACTTGGCGACAATGTAGAATTCAAAACTCTATTTATATACACACAAGATAAGATAGAGGTCAAGATACATGAATTAAGAGTATGTAGTTCACGTCAAACATGCTGTAGCCAAATAAGAATGATTAACAGCTTATTATGAGCTAAGTGATATGAAATTCAGCGTAAATGAGATTGTCAGCTGGAACTATATGTATGACGTCGAATTATTGGATGCAAAGTCAAGAAGTCAATTTCATATAACAAAAACAATAACAATTACCAAAGTCAAACAAGTTTTGGATGATTTTAGAGGTTTTCATCCAATTCAGTATATTTGTTTTACCATTACATAGTCGTGTGTGTGTGTGTGTGTGTGTGTGTGTGTGTATGTCTAAGCAAAGGTGGGCGGGCATCTAATTCTGCCAATTTAAAATAATAGTGAGATACACTTATATTCACCATTGACATGAACAAAAGATTGAACAAGCAAGAATGAACAGGCATCTAATTTCTGCTAAAGACAATTAAAAATCGGATTTAGCGGTGATTTCCAAAAAGTGGTTAACGTGGGCTTTTCAATAGAAAGTTAGAATTCGCTTCCATATGTTACCGGGCTCTAATGCAGCAAATATTACCTGCTTATCATAGTTCATTCAGAGGTAACAAGGCAAGTGTTTATGGAAGCTATCACCCACAAGAAAATTGGGCCAATGTTAAGACAATAAGAACAGTATTACCACAGTACTTTAGATGCCTACTTTGTCTGAATCCTCTATGAATTTCATCTGCTGAATATGCGAGTTCCTGCCAAACGAAATAATGAAACAACTATGCTCAAAATAATGTTAAGTGAAACAGTGATCTCAAAGCAAGTGAGAGTTTACCTCCGCTGAAGACAATGTTATGAATTTCTACCATTAAATAAATGCACGGAAGAATTTAGCAGAAAAGGGATTAAAAAAGGGAGCATTTTTTCAAAAATTTCTCTTCTTATACATACATTGCATTATCGCTTTGCCTGACGACTATTTGAAAGATATGCCTTAAATCAATAATACGAAATTTATAGTCTAAGATAGAGAGGGAGAGAGTTATTTTCATGACTTACAGAACTTCCCACCATGCATACAGGAGAGAGTGGAGAACCAGCAGGGAAAATTTCGTGTCTGAGTTGTTGACAAGAATTAGCATATATCATTGGGTAATGCTTGATTGAGACTGACAGCACAGAAAGAACCAGCAACTGAATTTGGCAGACCATAGCTCACAGGAGTATGAAACCTAGGCACTGAGCGAAAAAAAGGAACTGCTCCATATGGGAAGACTGATGGCTGTGGGACATTGCACAATCCATACGTGTAGTACTGGTGACAAAGAAACAGACTTCTTAGCTAGTAAAATATTAGACATTGTTAGGAGCAGTATATGATTTCATGGTGGACAGGACGAACTCAAAGGGGGATTATCTGCATAGTCTGAAATGTCTGACAAAAACACCCAAAATTGTGTTTATCATAATCTGGATGATTAGATCGTTCTTCATATCATAGTTTTCGGTACCGGTCGGTACAGCCCGTGCCGGACGGCACGTGCCTGTTCCGGCAGTTGTCGGCACGGCTTGAACCGGCACGGCACGTGTCAAAAAATCTTATATTTGAATTTTTAAATTAATTTTTTATTTTTAAAAAATAACAAATAAATATATATCGGCACGACACCATCGGCAGGGGCCGAGATCTGAGTTTACCGAAACTCGGCTAGGGTCGGCACAAAAAACCTTGCTTCATATCATTGAAGATAGATCTGCTGCACCGTCTTTTATGCTGTTCTGTTGAAACTCCTCAATCACATTTCTTATGCTAATTGCCTATCAGAAGGTAGGGTCCTTGATCATTGGTAGCATCAGAAGATTTACTCTCCCGATCAAGGCTGATGCAAACTGAATAGGAAAATCCTTAATTCAAGGACATGTCCATCTGTTAGAGGACTTCTACTCTGTCTTGAAAGAATACAATCTTGATTTTCTCTGTTTTCCATTATGAGGTTCTTCTGTCGGAATGTTGTCTAAACAAACACTGAAAATTTGTTTCAGTTAGTTTCTTTTCTTCACAAATTTTCAACAACCTGAACAATCTAAATCATGTTCTCCTATTGTAGTCTGCAAAGGTAGTGTTGCCCAACACAATAAGTAGCAAATGTTACATATGAAGTTAGTAAATACTTACAATCATGCCGATCTGAGTTCATCAAATTCTGCATACCCAACTCCATCCACAGGAGTATATTTACAGTTTCCAAGGATATAGCAATAAGCACCTACTGATTAAACAAGAGAGATCATAGAGCCACAAGTCGTGGTAAATTTAAAGAGATTGGGTTAAGTATTGTGTACTAACTGTTATATCACTATCAATTCCTCACTTCACATACACTAACACAAATCAAGATGTGAAGCTTAGGAATTGGGAAAGATAGATTGGAACTGAGTATAATACGGGACCTAAACATATACAAATGCATGTATGCTCCAACAATGCCGAAACGACAAGCAAAGTTGCCAATATATAGAATTCCCCAATTTGACATAATGATCATAAAGAATTAAAGACATTACACCAATATATGTCGTAGCTTCGATATTTTCATGTAGACATTATGCAAGAAAGATCTAAATAACAAATTCAAATTCCCCCCATATAGAAGGAAGTGATGAATTAATTCCCAGCTACAAGTGCTATACATGAGAATAAACAGCAAACCTCGTGTGTCGTTTTGATAGACTTATTAAACCCAGGTGTGCCAACAACGAAAAGAATTAATAGCAAACCCAACCATCATTATCCAGCTTACGATTTTTTCGAAGAAGTCATACAACTAATTAACCAGTCAATAGTTTCTACAAACAGACACTTTCTACACATTTACTAGAAAATGCATCTCAGACAATTGTTAGTGACTGTTTTAGATTTTAAGTTAAGCCTCTAAACAAATGCTTCGATCGAGTTGCTGTTGTTGGAAGATAGATAGTATTGTAGAATAAGCTAAATTTAAGTTACAATATGTTTTTGGTAAAATAGCATGTTCAGTAGTTTGTAACTTAGATTTAGCTTATAGATGGACAGATTGTGAATCCAAATCTTCTAACAATTGATTTAGCTTATAGATGGACAGATTGTGAATCCAAATCTTCTAACAATTGATTTAGCTTATAGATGAATGACAATCTTCTAACAAATCTTCTAACTTAGATTTAGCTTATAGATGCCCCGATCCTCAATCTCATCTTCTATCTCATTGCTCCGATGAATGACAAGCATACTATTTTATTTATTGAGTCTTTCATATAAAATCTCATTTACTAATAAAAAAATGTAACAGTGTCATCGATTAGAGAAATAAGGCAGAGAATAGGGCGAAGAATTTGAATTTACAGAGATAGCAAGTGCACACAAGTCACACGAATAGTTTGCCATCACAAGTCACGCAAGTTAGATCAAACTATAAATTACAAGTTGCAACCAAACACACCCTACATTACTGGTAAAAGTATGGTAGATTTAAATAACTTCCATCGTCGCATTTTCACATGTACAGATGCATCGATGCAGTTATCAAACAAACAAGTGCTGGCACGCATCACCAAGTCAATTAACTACATACGTTGAGAATAAAAAGATATTCGAGAAGAAACTAACATGCCCATGGTGACGGTAATGAATCTACATCCACTTCAGCATCACCTACGCTCTCCTCCTCCCCATTTGTGGCTCCTGAACCGTGCGCCGGTGGCACGCAGTATAAGTAAGATGAAATCGAGGTAGAGCTCACCGGCGGAGAGCCGCGGCGAAAATGAGGGAAGAGAAAACTAATAATTCGATCTACCGCGCGCGAGAATGTGCATGATCTTTATGCTAAGTGGCATAATAAATGTAATAAACAATAAATTGATGTCTTCTTAAGTTAATTAGGTTAGTTGGGCTGTTAGTTGGCAAGGCTGGTTGTTACAACCTGGTGGTCTAAGTGAGTGGCCCAATCCATTGTATTGTGTGTGCATGATTTTTGAAGAAAGCTTTCTCTACTATCTTCATCTTCTGACTGTCCCCTCGTACATGTTATTTTTTAATTGATGTTTTTTTTTATTTAAAAATTAAAATAAAATAAATAAATAAATAAAAAAGAAAGAGCAAGCTGCTGACTTGGTCCAATGGACCGCGTCAGCAGCACCACAGCAATAGTGGATCTAAGATCCACTTTTGCCTCATTAATTATCATTTTAATTATTAAATAAATTAAAAAAAAGGAGACTATTTAAAACGTATTTTGGTGTGGTGTTGTTTACAGAAGTAAACACAGTAAGAATATAGCAATCAAATTTTCTAAAGTTTTTGCAAGAAAGTGATTACGGGTTTGAGCTTTTATTTGGCGCATCAAGGGCTATTTACACGGGGAGTCTCATCTTGTTCTCTGAGTCGTGCGGAAGAGGAAAGGCGTTGTATCTCCTTCGGAACACGCCGTGGATTAATCTTGCACGACAGATCGGCGGAATTAGTCGTTTGCGGACTAGCGCTTTTCGGCGCTTGCCTCGACCAATTCAGACTAAACATTTAACTCATTATTTATTTTGTTTATTTTTGTTTGTGCAGATTTCGAAGGAAATATTATCAGTGAATTCCACTTGCGACACTCTTGATATATGTTATATTTATTGTTATTATTTTGTAAAATTTAAAACTGTGAAGATTTTATTTTGTTTGTTACATCAATTTTATTGTTATCATTAAAATTATTGTATCGTCTTTTCTACTTGAAACCAAATTATTACTACAGTACTTCTTTTCTTCTTCATTCTCCTCCGGAGTCTTTGGTCTTCTTTCTTTTCTAAATCTGTTCTCCGAATTCATCTCCGTCGGACGACGTCATGCTGGGAGCGTGACAGAATGATGGGCCGTGTTTGACTGTTTTGGCAGGCGACGAGATCGCCGCCGTCGACAGGGAGAAGTAAGGACCAGGTAGAAGTGCACTAGACACGAATCACAATGATTATCGGCGGCGACTTTTTACTTGACCAGAGTTGAGTCCGAATTCCAACGAGCGCACCATATAGATACGTTATTAAAAAAAAGTCAAAAAAATAATATGTACTCTTAAAAGAATTATATACAAACAAATTTTAATATACTCAACAATTGTTAATTATTTTTTTTAAAAGTTATCTCTAATAAATATTTAAGACTTCAAAGTTTTTATTGGATAAAAAAATTGGAACCTCATGCTGTTTACTTAGAAATATTTATGAGAAAAACAAAATCCATTTTCATATATTTTTTCTAATATATATATATATATAATATATAATATATATATATATATATATATAATATATATTTTACGAAATAATTTGAGTTTTTAAAAAAACTTGACGTTATTGATATACTTTTGCAAAGTAAATTTTTTTTTTACAAAACTCTATAAAGAAATATGCCAACTCCAAGTAATAATTCTTTTGTATACAATATAGTAAACCAAAGTTTAAGTTGCCGTCTCATACTATATTTCGGTAAATTTCAAACTAAAAACGTACAGAGCCTACCGATGGTGCCGTGCCGACCATACGATATATATCTAATTGTTATTTTTAAAGATAAAAAATAAAAAAATTTAAATATAAGTTTTTTGGTACGTACAGTGCCGACAACTGTTCGAACAGATATATGCCGTTCGATACGAACTGTACCGACTAATCGACTATACCTAAAAATCATGGATAAAATTTTGATATATCGATCGTCACCTAAAATCATAGGTAAAACCCCGATATGAGTTATGGAGAATCCAACTTCAAACTCCCTTTATTTTCTCTCTCTTCTTTTTTCTTGTCTTGATCTACTTCTTTTCCATAGTCTTCTTTTTCTTTTTCATTTTTTTTTCTTTCTTTTTAGAGTTTTCTGCTATGGATATGGTAAACATAAGCAACAAGATAGTTTACTTTTTCTTTTCGGAGTTTTTAATGAGTGTTTTTGCATTGCATTGAGAAGATTGTATTCGACACTCTTATTAAAAAGTAGTAACGTATTACTTTAGTATATGAAACTTTGTGTAGGACAAATGTTAAAAGATTCGAATGACAAAATAAAAAAAAAAAAATCAAGAGAATTCCTATATTTTTCCAAAAATGTGAAAAAAAAAAAAAAATTATCGACAATTTTATAATCTCGTGAAAGGTAAGCTTTCGATCAACAATTTTTTATGAATTATTATTTGAAAATTTTAAGTAACTAGTTAACTATACGATTGTTATAAGATAAATATACGAATGATACCACTACATGGATAAACTAGAAGGCTTATATTATCCTCTATAAGTAGAAAAAAAATAATTTTTTTTAATACTCTTATAAATGATACTTACAACATTTGAACCAACACATCCGTAACCGTTGCATGTTATATTAGAAGTGGACAATATTAACCTGGTCCAATTCTCACGACGCGCCCAAGATGTGGGTCCCAACTACCAATTAATACTCTTAGTCATACATAATTATTCTTTATATATAAATAAAAATTTTATTTATAATAATAAATATTACATAATATATACTATAATTATTTTATGTTAATATTTATATATCTATTTATATTAATTTTATCAATTATTATTTTTATTAAGTATTTATTTTTAATATTAGACTGTATATTTTTAAATAAGTTACATGACTTTATAAATTTCTATCAATTACTACAAATATCATATGGTATATCAAAATCTATTTAAAATGCTACGACACAACGACAATGATAGGAGGCAGACATCCTTCTCTTTTTATTTTCCTTCTCTTTAGACAATAATGCTCCAACTAGTGTAAAATTTAGGAATGCACCACTAAAATCTATGGATAATACATGAACTTATAAGGGTATTTAAGAAATTGAGTAGGGAAAATTGCTCGCCCTCGCTATAATGTAGTTCTGTCCCTGAAAATAATCTCTTTCACTAATACTTTTTTTTTTTACAAATACATACTAAAGAAAGTTACTAAAGTCATTGAATAGTAAAAAGTTATTATGAAGGGGAATAATATTGAGATGCATATCATCAGGGATTTGTGTGGCAAATTTGGGGTAGAAATCTGGCGGCATTGAATCCGTATTCTATTATCCGCCTTGTAGAGAGAAAGACTGGGCTAGAAATCCAAAATAAAGCTTTAATAAGAGTTATAGGGCTCGGTCCAATAAAAACCCTCCTGATCTGAGTAGAATCACGTTCGTAGCACCTCACCAGTCACCAGACACCACTGCTCAAAGATATTCAGCAAATCCAGTTTAGATTGGATTGGAAACGGTCCTAAACCTAATCAAAACGTAATCGTCCGCGCATGCAAACAATTAATTTTCCGATTACCTTTAACCTATCTAATCCACTATGTCCCCACTCCGTTTGATTTTTCCATGCTTATACGCTACGCATGCCGACGTCGTGCTCAGCGTCATCACGCCTCCCGCTTCCTCCATCCACAGAACTTTCCCGAACGCGCGTTGATCCAAAGACCAGATCCAAAATTCTACTGATATTTCAATTCTTCTGCCCCTTTGATCTGATTTGATTTGATTTTGTCAGTCGAGTAAAGACCTAATTCATGGCGGATGCGGCTGTGCTCGACCCTTTGCCATTCCTCCCGGGGGAACCGTTACCGGATTTTGATGACCTGGAAGATCTCAATTTCGACCTCGACGATCTCCTCGTCCTCCCGGACGGCCAAGATCTTCTTTCCCTCGCCGATCCGGAGGCACTGACTTCGTCCAGTAATCAGAGCTCCAATTCTTGTTCCCCTGAATCACCTCACTCTTCCTCGTCCGGTGTCACCAGGAAGCTCGAGGAAGACAGCTATGAGGCTGCGCCAGGGTCGAAGCGGAAGAGAAAGAGCCGCGAGGATTCTCCGCTGCCGCAGCAGCTGCAGCAGATGAGCTCTGAGGAGGAGGAGAAGCGGCGGGCTCGGCTGATGCGCAATCGCGAGAGCGCGCAGCTGTCGCGGCAGCGGAAGAAGCACTACGTCGAAGAGCTTGAGGAGAAGGTGCGAGCCATGCACTCCACCATTAACGAGCTCAACTCGAGAATCTCCTTTGTCATGGCCGAGAATGCTGCGCTTCGCCAGAATCTTGGCTCCGGCAATGCCGCTGTACCCGCCCCTTCCCCCTCGCCTGCTGGTGCGGTCTACCCGCCTCCGCCGCCGTTGATGCAGTTCCCGTGGATTCCGTGCGCCGGGTACACTTTCCGCCCCAATGGCGCGGCCGTGCCATTGGTTCCGATCCCACGATTGAAGTCCCAGCAGCCGATGTCATCATCTCAGAAGTCTTCTAGAAAGCCCGAGAACAAGAAGAAAGAGAGCAAGACGAAAAAGGCTGCGAGCATTAGCCTTCTTGGTTTGTTATTTTTCATGCTAATTTTTGGTGTTACCCCTAGATTTGGTGGCAACAGCGTTGATCAGAAATACCGAGGAAGAGTGTTGAGTGTTACTGGCAAGAACAGTGGAATGAACGGAACAGATGAGATTGGGCTCTGTAGAAGTGGTGGTAGATCAGGACTTGATATTGGCTGGTTTGATCCTGTCACTGGTAAGAGATGCAATTCAGGTTTTGAGGGATCCACTAATTCGAGTGAACAGCTCCCTGCATTACTGTATGTGGCTAGGAATGGAAAACATGTCAAGATAAATGGAAATTTGATTATCCATTCTATACTAGCTAGTGAAAAGGCAGTCGCTCATGCAACATCCAGGGAACAAGGTAGTAAGGTGTCATCTGTGAAGGATAGTAAGGAGACTGGCTTGGCAATCCATGGTAATTTGGGTTCTGGATTGGCTATTCCTGGAGTTGGAAGGAATGTGGAAAGACTTGCCAAGTTGAGGGGGAGCTCGAAGGATAATTCATACGGAGAGTCTCTCAAGTCTGCTACTGATGGAGCGCTACATCAATGGTTTCGTGAAGGTTTAGCAGGTAATCTCGGTATTTCTTTGTTTCATGTATTTTTCTGTTTGTAGATGTTTGTGCATATAGATGTGCGGTTATACTTGGGTTTGATTGCATATTTCATGCTAAGGGTAATTTATGTTTGAGCTAAGACCCGCTTTTCTTGCCAGAGAAATATCTTAATGTTTAGATTATATTGGTAGAGTCACTTGTAGGCCATCATGGTTAAGAAAGCAGCTAAAAGATAGGTTTGTTGTTTAATTTAGATAATGAGACGCATTTGGAAGGCCATGCTATTTAGTGGCTAGAATGCTAATATTAAATCTTTCAAGATGAATGCCACCTGGAAATTCACAAGTTCAATTATGATGTATATGGTTTATGTAGGTTACTTCAATGGAATTAGTTCCATAAAACTTTTTAGGATGCAGTATTCTTTGAACATATCATATGGAGGATGTGTAATGGTTTGTAGTGATTGAGACTGTAGTTTTGAATGATACATTACTATGCAATTAAGACAGTGCCATTCTTTGTAAGGAAAAATAAGACAGTTTTGGTAAAGAATGGTGGCTACATCCTTCCTACTTGGTTGAAGTTACAATCCTAATAGTTAATCGTATATTATTTGTAGCAATTGCGACAATGGACTGTTACATGTGTTATATGATGTTATATGCCTTATTATTAATCTCTTAATGGATTGAAGATTTTAAACGATTGAGAAGTATAACAAATTTGTGATCCCTGAATTGTACTTTAGATCAGTTCTATCACGTTTCCTTTACTAATATGTAAAAAGTTGGTAATGCACGTTGAATGACAACATAACTATCTTGTGTACTTATTTCTTACATACTTATAAAAGGACTAAGTGCATTGCACAACATTCAGAACTGGAGAGTTTGATTTGATTAAATCTGTGTTTCATTAGTTTTGACAACCTTCCTCCGTATGGGAATGGATTGGAGTCGCCACCTTAATTTTATGGAAAATTTAGGAAACCGGATAAGACACTCCAGAAAGATTCTGGGTTCGATCCCCAGGAGTCGCCATCTGTTGACAACCTTTTCCTCCGTAGGGGGAATGGATTGGAGTCCCCACCTTAATTTTTATGGGAAAATTAGGAAACCGGTAAGAACACTTTGAGATTCTGTGGTCCGTTTGTGGTTACCGTGTTGGGGAAGACAGGACACCCACAGCGGCCCCTCAAAGAGGGTACTCTATAAGTGATTAAGATATTTTTGGATTAAATTTAACATATTTTTATTCTTTTAAATATTTGCATATTGACTATCTGCCTAACAGGGAGTGGGAGAGGTTGGGTATCCGCCTTACTCTCTAAATCCCGCGTATTAGACAGATACATTCAAATAGAGAAAATATTTTCATTAAGATAGCATCACCGTCTTATTTCCATATTTTTCTACATTTGAATGGGATTTTGATTATTCAGATTAAAATATTAGGCTGACCCAAGCTAGGGGGAGCAACATCCATACGCTCCTATCATTTAGTCATTGCATAATTTAATCCATAACCCCGACCTATTTTCGACTTAGGTCTATCCGGTTCCCTTAGGCTTCAATTGATCGAGGAAATCAAAGTACATCCACTAAAAACAATACCACGAGTAAATATTTAACCACGAAAGAAAATCACAAGAAAAAAATGTTATTAATTTTGAGTTAATGGGCTCAGCGCCGTATCGTTTCCTCATATAATCTCCGATATTAGGGTAAGAAATATCCATCTCATTCCCTTAACACCATTTTATGTGATATTTTGAAAAATTTTATTAATAGAGAAAGAAATATCCGTCTTCATTTACCAATAATATTATATTCTAATTTGAAAATTATCAGCGATTTATTAATATCATTTTTCGATTAAAAAAGAATATGCTGGATCGTTATATATTATTTGTGGAGCAGGATAAAAGACAATATCCATCGCCTTTTCCTTACTCCTTTACAATTTTAATTATTTCCTCGGGAAATTCCATCTCCCCGAAGTATCATTTTAATAAAACCATTTCTTTGAATTTCAAGATAATAGAAATATGACACGGGACTTACAATTAAACATTATACAAAGAAATAACATTGTACTGGAATAAACAAAAAATAATTCAAACATGTCAACCAATAAAATAAAAAAAAACAAAAAACAACACAAGAAATAGAATTTACACTCGTAATCAATACAAAAAGATCTGATCCCTCCACTGTGAGGTTTAGATAATTCGATTGTTACCGCAATTACAGGCCGGCGGATTCTACGCCAGTGTTTAACCTAATACACTTACACAATACTGATTATTCGTGACGATATCGCTCTCGCGAACCGAACGATTCCCTAAGGTCTAACTTTTCTTAGTAAGACTATCTACAACAAATTTATGTCTGGATGACGTCGATTACTACCTCACAAAGACACAAATCTCGTTAAAAATATTTCCTGAGTCACCATTAACACCGCGGAGGGCCCAAGCTTCCCCAACCCCATCTACGATAGGGTCTCCATATATCTCATTAATCATACGGCACAACGTTCAACATTAACACACCCACCGAGGTATAGTAGTATACCTTTGCTTAGCACCGGGTTCGCGAAGAAACTTGAGGGTGCCGGGATCGGTAGCTAGAGAAGAGAGGTTGTGGCCGACCTAGGGGCGGAGTCGCGGCAGCTGGAGGCGGCGACGAAGTCGGGAACGCGGGGGGGAAAAAGCGGCAGCTCGGCGATGGAGGACGCGGAGGCGGCGCGGTCGTGGCGGTCGAGGAGCAGAACGGCGGGATGCGTGGCGACGCGACGCAGCAAAAAACCGGCAGCGCGGCACCGGACGCAGGGCCACAAAGGCGGTGAAGCGGCGGCGCCAGAACGAGTTGGGCGAGGCGCAGCGTGACGAACGGTCGCGGCAGGATGGCGCGCGAAGGAGCGTCGGAGCACGCGGGAGATAGAGACGGCGCGGGTGGGAAAGAAGCGCGAGACGCAGGAGGAGGTGAGGTAGAGGCGGAGACGCGAACAGAAGCAGCGGAGGACAGTCGCGGCGTGGAAGCGGCTCGGTATGAGAGGCAGGAGCGTGTGTCCGGCACAGCACGGTCGCCGGCCTAGGGAACCCGCCGCGACACGGCGCGACCGCTTCATTCGCGAGCGGCGGGCAAGGGCGCGCGAGGTTGAGCTTCGTCGACGCTAGGCGGTCACCAATTTGCCATCCAGAATGCCGCGCTGCCGTGCGCGACACGTCCGAAGAGCCGCACCCGCGAACCTGCAGCAGCTACCGCGGGCTCGCCGCGGCACTCGCGCTCCTCGACCGGCCGGTCGCCCGTGCGCCGGTGCACGCTACGGAGAGGGCGGCCGCGCACCACTGAGCACCAGGCAGGAGGCGACGGTGTGACTTGCCCTCCTTCTCGTCTCTTCTTCTTTCTTCTTTTCTTTTTTTTTTTTCGAAAATGTCCCTGTCTCTCTCTCTTCTCTCTCTCTCTCTTCCTCCGAAAATCCTCTCCTCCTCGAAATCTCTCCTTCCTCGAAATTCTCTCCTCAACAACCTCCTTTAAAGAGGGTTACAAATTGATAAAAAAAAATCATTCTTAGGACAAAGTGCAGGATTTGGGCCCTCAAACAAATTGCAAGTTAGGTCCGTAAGTTGCGATTTGGTGTTACTATTTCCCTACGTGCACAAATTTTTTATTTGTACCCAAACGCACCTCATTTTACACGTGTCTCGACACGTTTTAAGCTGTCCGTTTACGTTCTTATTTTTCAGAAGATGGTTTAATAAACTTTGATTACAACGGTATCAAATTTTTAAAGTTTAAATCTAATCTGATTAAATAAGCCTAACGAACTTAATCGAGTCGAACCGTGGACTTGCATTGCCATTGGTGCAATGCGGTAGGGCCGGACAAAATGGGGTGTCGGTGTCGACAATAGTTAAACTAGGAATAAAAAATTCTTAATGGCTGGGGAAGTGAAATCAGTAATGATACAAGATGAGTAACAACTTTGAAATGGTAGCTGTGATAATTATTGCGAGATCATTTGTTTGTAGTTGTTTCCTTTTTTAGATAGTGGGATTGTTGTAGTTGCTATGGTGGGAGCTTCTGCTTGCGTTAGTACGCTGAAGATAATAATTGGTTTCTGGTTAGTTGAGCGAGTGGTAAAAGATAACTGGAGTAGGACATATCACATGGGAAGGAAGACTTTGATTACAGTAAAGACAAATTAGCGATGTATAAGTACAGAGCTTTGTCCATACATGTTGATTGTGAAGAAATTGAATTATAAAAGGCGAAATAGCTTAACACTGAAAGGTGCTTTTCACTATCTTAGAGCACTAAGCACTTATTGGTAGTGAGTTGATGTAAATTGGTTTGTTAGTTTCACCATTTTATTTAATCTCCAGATGCTAAAGAAGTTTTAAAGCAGACTGACAATGGATGGTTGGATTTGTCTTATGATGCTCCTTTCAGTATGCATCATATGGATCTCATTAATTGTTGAAATGTAGAGTACAATTCCTTGGTGGCTGTTATATGTTAGTTATATTAACTATGTTCTACCCTACAACTAGCTAGTCTTTGAATTTGTAAGGGGCTCTAAACTTCTTCGGCTTACTAGATCTGATTGGAATCTCTATACTAAAGCACCCAAATTCCAAAGTTGTTCAATTGCTTTGTTTTGATAAATACATTGATATCTTAGCCGATTTCTAATTGTTTTTATCTTATTTATCTCCGCAGGCCCAATTCTAAGTTCAGGAATGTGCACAGAAGTGTTCCAGTTTGAAGTCTCCGGAAGCTCTCAAAATCCAAGTGGAATAATTCCTGCACATTCAATTATCAACTCTACTACTGTCAACACAAATAACAGCAAGCTTCCTCATCCCCCGAAGACCAAGAACAGGCGAATTTTATATTCCCAACCGATACCATTGCCTGGGTCTACGCTTAATAAAACAAGTCACTTCAGCAACTCGTCTTCTGAGAACAGCAATGAAAACAAGCCGGTCTCATCCATGGTTGTTTCTGTCTTAGCTGATCCACGAGAAGCTGGAGATGGGGAAGGGATGATGTCCTCTCCAAGATCACTATCCCGAATATTTGTGGTAGTGCTTATCGACGGTGTCAAGTATGTAACTTACTCCTGTGGCCTGCCGACGAAGAGCGAGAGCCCTCACCTAGTAAATTAACATGTAAGCTATAGACTAGTGAACTAATTTTGCAGTGAAAGGAAGTGTAGAGTACTTAAGCTAGAATTTTGCTTCAGCATCAATTATGTTTTAAGAATTTATGGTTTTTTATAGCAGTTTGCACAACCTTAAAGTTATGCAAACATGATTAACAGCACATCTGGGGATGACAAAGCTGTTACGTAAATTTGTCAAATTGTATGCTTTTCAGTTTTTCGTACTTGTTACTGTAGTGTGTCCATTATCTAGACCGAGTTATTTTGCAACTGTGAGGCGGATATAGATCATATGTTTACCCTGGTATGCAGCAGCACAGGGAAGTAGTTGTAATTTCATATTTCAGGTGTTTGCCTTTTTATGTCATCTATTTCGTAATTATCAAAATGTTTTTGCTAATTAAAAATGACTTATAATCTCCTGATTCTATAAAAGGACGAGATTGTCGTCGTGAAGTTAACTATTTTTTTTTTCATAGAAAAAGAGATAAGTATAATTTTGTCATTCTTCATAATCAAAAGGGTATAAAAAATTATTTTTAGCTAGAAAATATATTTTGATAATTTTTTAACTATTGGAGGCATAAAAAGATACATGGTCCTTGTTTTAATACACTGACATTTCTCTGATTTTGCCTATACTTTTTGTAAGAACAGAGGAGATTGGGCTGCAGAATAATATTAACAGAGGGTAGCTGGACTAGTACTATTGGCTTTACGGTGTTGCAGGTGGTTAATTTAGTTTACTACGTTGTTTACGCTATTTTCCACACCGCTAAGCCATTGGAAATTGCAAAGGCTGATAATAGCTCGAACGTTGTCGGCGACGAAGAGGAAGGCCCGCGTGACGAACTGGAGCACCAGCTGCCCGCGAAGGTCTGCAAGAATGTTGTTGATTTTAAATGATGTTCAACAAATGGTCTTACGCTACATGCACGTTGTCTGTTAATGTATATTTTTTCGGTTAATCAGTTACTATATATATTTGCGGCAAACACATCTTAATGTAGTCGCAAGTTGCAACTATATCTAACGTCTGTATAATTACGCGAAGAGGGCTGCTGTTCATCAGGGGCCAATGACGGTCCTGATTCTATCGGGGCTGTCCGCGGCCCCCTCGGAATGTGTATACACACATCGGGAGGAGCCTCGGACGGCCCCGATAGCATCAAGGCTGTCAGGGGCCCTGATGAATGATTTTTTCCTAACGCAAAACATACAAGTTGATAGATAGAATTGAGGAGCCGTTATCAGATACCGCAGATTAATACTGGAGCGGGCACGCAAAATGGCGTATATCCAACACTCCTCGCGCAGGTAGATTAATCTGTGGGCAACGTCGACAATAAAATGTTAGCTAAATATGGGTGCGCTTGCGGAGGCGCACGGGCATCCCGCCCTTCACGCGCAGCGTCAGCGACAACAGCTGCTGGGGCCGCTTATTTGGATCATCCACCTCCACCACAAACTTCTCCATCACGCTGGCAGCGATTAATTTCATCTGTATATACGCCATCTCTTTCCCCAAACACATCCTCGGCCCGCCATGGAACGCCGGAAATTTGAACGGGCTCTCCCCTCTGAACATTCCTTCCTCGTCCAGCCACCTCTCCGGTCTGTAATCTTTACAGTCTTCTCCCCAGATGCGTTCCATCCGTCCCATGGCGTACGAGTTGTACGACATGAACCACCCTCTCTTGGTCGGTGTACCGTCCGGCAGCACCTCGTCGTTCTCGCAAAAGGCGCTGTTGCTCGGCACCGGCGGGTACAACCGCATCGACTCCGTGATGGCTGCATGCAGGTACTGCATCTCCCGTAATTCGTCGAAATCGAAGCATTCTCCGCCTCCGCCGCTGCTGCGTTTGCTACGAACTTTTTGGATCTCCTGGAGAATTTTTGATTTTATCTCTGTCCTTGACGATAGCAGCCAGAAAAACCACGTCAAAGCCGAGGAAGTTGTCTCCCTGCCAGCCAGGATGAAGCTGATAACTATGTCCCTAAGGAACAGCTCGTCCAGCTCTTCGCCACTAGCGGCTATGAATCGCGACAACAGATCGTCAGTGTGCAGTCGCGACTTCTTGACCTCCTCCTTATCCATACTGAGACTCTCGGATTATCTGTGCATATTTCGCAATAACCCAGTGGACAGATCGTTAATGGATTCCTTCCTCCTAGCTCCGGCCGCTCGAGAACAACGTTAAGCAGTTCTCCAACATCCCGAAAGACACCCCGTGCAGGGCTCGACTCCTGTTCGGAGATGGCTATAAGCCCGTAGCGGAACAGGCGCAGTGGGCATGGCTGGTGGAGCGCGTTGGCTGCACATTCCCGGGCAGGAAAAGCCTCCCGGTCTCGAAAGCCATCTTACCAGTCCTGGTCGTCTTGCCCCGCTCGCCACCGAGGACCACGCTGGTCGACGACGAATACGAGACTTTGCAAACGTTATCGAAAGCAAACCGCTCTAACACGTCTTGCAGATCGATCACCTTGCCGTCGGCCGAAGCCTTCGCTAGAAGAGGCAGAAGACGGTCGGTGATCTCGTGCTGAACTGTGTGTACGACGAAATTGCGGAGTGAACGAGTATTGAACTCATAGCTCGCTGTCTTTCTCTGAGTGAGCCAGACTTCTCCATCGGAGTTGAATATCCCACGGCCGAGGAAATCCTTGAGGTGGGAAATAACGCGAGGGCCCTTTGGGTAGTTGTCGAAACGGCTTTTCAGGACGTGCTCGACGACGGCGGGGTTTGCCGTGATCACACCGCGGATGTTGCCGAGGCGGCGGATGACGATGGTATTGGTCGGGGCGGCAGCAACGGCCTCGGTAAGCCAGTCGAGCATGTTCTCGCGGTTGCGGAGGAACGTAGGGAGGTGGCCGACGATGGGGTAGGCGCGGAGACCTCCATTGGTGGTGGGATCGTTGGTAGGATCGCCATGGTTTGGTTTTAAGAGTAGGTAAAGAGAAATACAAGCTAGGAAGAAGAAGAAGATCGATAGGAACATGGTTTCCATGGTGGTTTTTTGAGCTACTGGTTGTGGCCCTTCTGGGAGCTGGATTACGGATTGAAAGTTGTGTGATGATTTAAAGTAGATTTTTGGCTTACCACATATCGGTTCCTAGGGCTTCTTTTCCATAATATAAAATCAATCTCTAATTTTATTTTCATAAATTCGACATGGATCTAAATATTCATATATTTTTAATATGTTCTTAAAACCATGATTCAAGTTTTTAATACATGTAAGTAGTTATTACTGCAAATTTTAGTTGGTTAAAATATTTTGGGTCTCGAAATATTTAAAGAGATTTTTTTAAAATTTAAATAGATTTTCTTTTTAAAAAAAAATGACAATTAATATATATGTGTTTAGACTAACATTATATTTATAAATCATGAATGTTATAATCGTCGTACAGATAGCGACTAATTTATACGTGTCTTTTGTTTTTTGTTTTTTTTGGTGATGTTGTACGTCTTTCGACGATTGTTTTTTGAGGTGGCTGGGATGATGTCTCTGTCAAAGTTGGGAGGGTAGGCTTTTTTTTCTTTTTTCTTAAAATATTTTTATCAATTCTGGCCTTTTTTGTTTTGGTCTAAATGAGATCTTGGATCCCTTTATGCTTTATTAATTTCGGAGTATCAAATCCGCTGCTTCAGTATATAGAATATCATAAATATTTAAAAGATGTAATACAAAGGCTCTTATTTATTGGAAGTTAGCGGTGAACATCTTTGCATGAACCCAAATTTAGAGATATGTAGTTGGTTCCTTGTCACTCTTTCCATCCTAAATTTATTACGGATTGCTTTTCAATCATCTTTTAAATAATAGCTAATCTATGTATACATATATAAAATTAGGTGATAAAAATTATTCTACCATGTGATATTTTGAACAATTTTTTATATATTATATGTTATTTATTCTTAATCTAAAAAAGTCATGCAAAATTTGTATTTATTAATAAAAATTTATAAAATTATGTAATTTATTTAAAAAAATAAAAAGTCTGATATTATAAATAAATAGTTAATTAAAATAATAATTTTTAAAAATAATCTATAAATAGATATAAAAATTACTATAAAAATAATTATATTAATTTTTTTAAAATAAAATTCTTACAATATATTATAATATATATATATAAATTTATATATTTACAAAGGCAATTCTATGCGGATATGATAGGCCTCATATAGAAAAGTTTGCTTCGAAGATTGTTGCGAACAATATCTTACAGAATTCTAATTCAAAATTTTTGTTTAATGAATCGGACGGAAGTTCCTAACTGTTAGTCCTGAGCGGCGTTGGCAATTTTTAAATCCCACATCACTCACTATAGTTGTTAAATCTTGGATTGAAGGATAATGGAGTTGACGATCCAAATATGTTTTTTTTTTTTTTTTTTTTTTTTTTTTTGGTGAAATGACGATCCAAATATGTTACTTCGCCCCAAAGTAACGTTTCAGTTACCGTCCTTCGCCAGCGGTGTTCATACCTCGTACTTACATCCTAAGCGATTCACCTCACCTGCGCCCAATTCGCTCCACGCGTCCACGAGGCGAGACATATTGGCTCAACGCAAGAAATCATAGGTCGAGTAGTTTGTCAGAGCGAGAAAGCGCGAGCATAAAAGGTGGGGGGGTAAAGATTCAATCACTTCGATGTCGAGCGTTAAGATTTGTGCTTTCATTTTGCTTGTGCTCATCGGATCAGCCATGGCGACGATGGGTGGAATCCAAGACGTCGGCGAGGGCGCGGCCAACAGTGCCGAGATCGAGGATCTGGCGCGTTTCGCCGTTGATGAGCACAACAAGAAGCAGGTCTAGAGGATTTATTTGATGGTTTTTGTAGATTTTCGATTGTTTCTCTCTTTGTATTGTTTTGTCAGTAATGAATTACAACTCGGACTCTCAAATTCGTTGCAGAATGCGGTTTTGGAGTTTGCGAGGGTTGTGAAGGCAAAGGAGCAAGTGGTGGCAGGCACTCTGCACCATCTTACACTGGAGGCAATAGATGCGGGAAAGAAGAAGCTCTATGAAGCTAAGGTCTGGTCAAGCCATGGCTCAATTTTAAGGAACTCCAAGAGTTTAAGCATGCTGATGAATCACCATCGTTTACTCCTTCTGATCTCGGTGCTAAACGAGGTAATCGTGAGTTACTAGCTGTTGTGTTGTGCCATATTACATACTTACTATGCTCTATTACTAAATGTCTTGCTATTCACTGTGAATTATGAATTTGATGGTCGATATCATAGTTCTGATCACTGTAGATGGTCATTGGTCGTTATGCATCAGGATTTTGGGATGCCTTTTGCTGTAAATGTTTTATAGGTACCTTAATGGGTTACTATCTTAAACCCACTTACTTGTTAACTCTCCGGCAACCCCAATTGATGTTTGTATTGGGGGTAGGTTGACCATCAGCTATCACCGGCCTACAAAATTTCTCACCATACAATGAATGGCTCTCTGCTTCAACTTAGTGCTTTATAAGACAAGTTCTCAACTTCCTTATCTACACAGGAGTGGGTCGCTAACTGCCTCAATTAGCAAAATTCACTTGCACACATACGCACATGCTTTTATTAGTTGGCCGCAGATATGGTAATGTGTCTTCCATAAACGATGCACATAAAATGATGCTTATCATGACCATGCAAGAAGTTTAGAGGGTGCAAAGCTGATGCCCTCTACTATCTGAGATTATATGCATTTAAAGGACTTGTGGTGCTTGATTAGCAAGTGGCACAAAGATGGAACATCTTGTAAGGTTTTAGAGGTTTGAATTGTACTGGAGATCAAGAGGTTGAGAGGTCATCACGGTGCTTGATGGTAACACCTCAAGGTCGATACTAAGCAGCACCTAGCAAGTGGTGCAAAGATTATTAAATGTAGGGCCCTAGCAGATTACTCGTGATGGAGAAGAGGTAGCTATGCTGGCATGGCCAAACAGCAGGAAAGGAGGATTTGGAAAGGTAGATGATTTCTAATAAGCAACTAATGGCCCAAAATTGTAACGAGTCTTGCAGAACTGATGCTGGAAAGCTGATACTTGAGTCCAGACAAAGACTTATTTTGTATAGTGAGGGACTATAACTTTAAATGGTCGTGAGTTTTAACATAGCCCCAAAACATCAGCAGAGCCTTTTTCCTACAAGGAGGTTGGCTTGGCTACATGGATTCTTATATGCTGCCATCTTCTATTATAACCATATTTAAAGTCCCAAACAATTAGGCCATTCATCGCAGTTTCAGCCTAGTTCTTCTTGGACCTTCCTTTACCACTTTTGCTAGAGGTTATTTCTTGTGAGTTTTAACATAGTCCAAAATTTTACGTACCGCAGTTTGTAGGGGCGTTTAGAGATATGCACCGAACTAAATGGCAAACCATCATTGATGGATGGTCTATAACTCTTTTTTTAGTTGCTTGAATAAGATAGGCACAATGGACTTCTATCTCCCTTGTGAAGTTGTAGCTTTCGATAGCTAAGGTTTAAAAAATGCACTATAGCATAGCTATGCTATAGTGCATTTGGAGGAACTGCACTATAGCATAGCTATGCTATAGTGCATTTGGAGGAACTGCACTATAGCTATGCTATAGTGCATTAAGTATTTGGAGGAACTGCACTATAGCTATGCTATAGTGCATTTTTTTTAAAGTTGCAAGAATACAACATTTTGAAAAGTTGGCGGAGTTGACTGAGATTTTTTTTTTTTCTGGTAAACATCCAAAAGAAATGCAAGGGAGCTGGTGAAGAGACGAAGAATGTTGGTAACTATGTTTAGGCCAGTAGTGTTTGGGAGCATCTGTTGGGAAAGCGTTTCGGAAGGAAAGGCATTTGTAAACACTCCAAAAATGTCCTCCCAATTGTTTCTTCAGTGCACGTCTTAATTGAGTTGGGGAATTTAATTGTTGTTGACCGGCTATTCGAAACATGATAAGGCCATTTTAGAAACTGTTCATCTTATGAAGCTCAAGTATATGGTCTTGTAGCATTTAGAGCACAGTTCCATAAGGAGGTTGCTGCTTGCTTCTAAACTGTAACAGTCAACAATGCACTTGAAAAACTTAGCGGGCTAGCCCCTCGTTAAGGTGACAAATGCTAGGGTCTTCTGGATTATCAATTGTCATTGAACAAGAGTGTTCTGTTGGATGAACATTTGATAATTATGTAAATTAAAGGAAGATACTCTCTTGTCCTCGAGTCAAAAGAGGGACTCACTCAAGAAAGCATATCATATTCTTGCTAATGTGCATAATTATTTTCCTTTAACCCTTTTCTAATGGCACGGTCTTTAATAGTAGTGGTCTACTTAAATGGAATTAAGGGAAAATATAGTTTTTTGCTGCGGTGAAGAGACGTTTGCATTCTTGTAGTTAAAGCATGTAACACCCATTACAGAAGTGTTAGGTAGGGAAAGTGGCATTTCCCACTTGAAAGTTATAGAACAATGAAGAACCTTCCAGAAGGTGCTCCTCTTAAGGACAGGAACATGTCTTTTGATTTGAGTCAGTCTACTTGATTCTGCAAAATGGTTTTCCTAACATAGGTACCCCTTCTTTTCGTTTTCTCGACTCAATTTTGAATCTTTGATCAACCAACATGACTATTAATGGGGGGATGCTATCGTTTCCTCTCACGATCTGATTCTAGGAATGCCCGTGAGTGTTGCCCAAGAGTAGTTAGCTTCTGTATGATTATAGCAAATCTGGTCTTGTACCAGATGGGCATATGGCTGGATGGAGAGAGGTTCCACCACATGATCCGGTAGTCCAATATGCAGCAAACTTGCAGTGGATACTATCCAGCAAAAGTCTAATTCATTGGCTCAATATGAATTGGCTGAGGTCCTTCTCGCAAGGCCTGTGGTTGGGGCTTGGTCTTTGTAAGCTTTGATTATAGCTTCCAAAATCGTAGTTTTGTGCTTCCAAGTCGATTGTTGATTGTGTTCTGTTTAATTTTTTAGGTGATTGAGGAGGTTGCAAAGTTTGATCTGCTGCTGAAGGTGAAGGGAGGGATCAAAGAAGAGAGGTACAAAGTTGAAGTGCACAAGAACCACCAGGGTCGCTTTCATCTGAACCAAATTCAGCAGGATCATTCAGACGAGCAGTCAATAAATGTTTAATTATTACTATATACTATTTTCGAAATGCGTTTAATTAGTATACATGTTGGAAGCAGTCAGCATATCTGGATTCTTGCTTGTCCAACTTCTGTAGGCGTTATGTATGATTAATAAGTACATCCTGGTTTCCAGCTTGTTCTGTACATGGATCTTGCAAGTTTAATGGCCGGGATCTCTGAGTGGGATCTGTTCAGAAACCTAAATGTCAAAGATGTCCGGTGTTTTTTTTTTGGGCGTATTTTTGAGATCTCTTTGGGGAAATTCATGCTATCGTCACTTGTGGACCTATAACTATAAGATTGGTATCTTGAATCGACTGTTTTTCTATCTCACTGGAGGCATGTGAAATCTTTTAACAAGCCAAATTCGCCTTCTAATGCAAAAGCTGTACATTGTTTTTTAGTAGCTTATATATGGACTTCAAAATGGAGAGCGTTCCATATCATAAGGTAATAGTTATTCCGAACGCATCAATTTTGCTACATCTGAAGGGCAAGGTGTGAATTGAGCCACCAAATTGTGCTTGCGAAGCTCTCGTGGCCTAGCGAAAGCAATTGTCAAGAGAAGACTTATGCCTATGATTAGGCCAAAACCTTTAGTCTTTAGCCATGGTCCAACGACATTATAAGGCAACAATATGAATCAACCAACCTAAATTCTTAGCAGGTGTGCAACATTTCGACCTAACAAAGTTTTATATACATCTACATATTACGTCTCTGAAACTGCAGTATCAAATCAACAATTTGGTAAAGAGAGTTGATACAATGCACATCACTTTCTCGTTGAGGTTATCATAAAAAAATTTGTCAGTAACCAGCATTACACTTTGATCCAGAGAATCTTCTAGAATGAGTGCCTGAAAACAACACTTTGTAAGAACTAAGTAAAATCTTTAAGCCATCTCCGCTCGCGAGTCAAGCAGTGCGGCGTACGCCTCATGAAGCGTACAAAATTTACAGGCGGTCATGAAATGGAGAATATGCAACGTCAACGAGTTATCAGCTGAGGGTACTAATTTGGTGGCTAGGCAGGGCGCTGATACTTTATGCCTGACTTGAGGCAACACCAGCTGGAGTTTTATTTCATGACAGTAATCTCGGTCCAACAACATACTGATGGGACGCGGTTAGAAAATCATATTTCTAGTAACATTGAGTTGGTACATTGAAAAGATTTTGCTTCGTTTTTCAAAAAAATAAAGATAAAATCATCAAGCCTTTCTGTCATTTTATTGTTCGCTTGGTAGAGGAGCACTTGTAAATTTTTAACTTGTTATGAAATATTAGAAAGTCTTGGTGCATCACCAGAATCCTAATCCTGTGCTACAAACCTGTCCTACCATCTATCTTATTATTTTAATGAATGACATGTATATTTATATTTCTTATTTAATGTCTTTGTACATTAGATCTCCTCTATTATTTATAAAAAATATAGTACATGTCACTCATTAAACAATAAGACAGACTATGAGATAGATATTGCCACAGAAAATTGGATTTGTATCGCCAGTAAGGCATAATTTTGAAAGTATGGACATCCTAAGCATTAATCTTAGCAGACTCATTCAGCCCATGGTTCAATAACTCTATATAAAAGAAAGCCCACTCTATACATCTTCGATCAATGGGGTATCAGATTGTGATTGAATTCTAACAGGGATCCACAGAACCTGAATGAAGAGCGTAGGTGCGACTAAGTTTATTTCTGGCGGGCACATGTGTGTTTTTTTTATATTCGACAAATATTTCATCTAGAAATTGACTCTATGATAGTCTTCTCTCCTAATACGGATACTTAAAAACTCAAGTTTATTCCTAGACAATATTAGATGGCATTAAAGGACTATGATAACAATGAGGTCTCCTTAAGTAATGTAAGTTTTTAACATTTGTACTTGACTCGTTCTATTTATGATATTATGAATTACTCTGAGAAATGATGTGTCTAGACGTCCTAAAGTTGACAAGATATGAAATCCCTATTATCTATCTTTTTTGTTCGGAAAAGCGATGTGTCGGTGGTCCATAACTCCATTCTTGAACAGCCATGAAGCTAGTGACTAGCAAGCTGTTTAGATTTACAGTAATGAAATCTGATTTTTGCCAGGAGAACCAAACCGCTGCGTCTTTCTTGCTTTTGAGGATCATTTTGGTGCTCCAATTCCATTATGTATCTTTTTGACATTACATTAGTAACTGAAAGTTGGCAAGAAGTACATGACTTTAGCATTGTTTATAGTTATAATTTTTACTTCGTGTTGAAATATATTCTCAATATCTCATTATTTTGTAGAAAATATAATATTATAAATTTTATTATATAGAATCTTTCTTAGAATATATTTATACTCATCTTTTTATATAGTGGATTATGCAACCATTCTTTCTATGATTGAAACGACCGATACTGTAATTTTCTGTCGACTAGGATTTTCGCATAAATTACCGTATCTTATTATTTGAGTCTTTTATTTATTTATTTCCCCCACTTCGAAACAAGAGACACACAAATATTTACTACTAAGGGTTCGTTTCGCACAACTGACTTTGAATGAGTATAGAAAATATAGAAATTCAGTGAAGAATGATATATACGAGAATATTTTGAAGAATGATGCAAAGTGTTGAAGAGTGAATACATTATTTGGTTATTTTTGGAAAAGTAAGAAGGATAGTCAAGAAAATTGATTTTAAGTATTCGAATGGTAATTGAAAAGTGGAGGAGACTAGTTAGATAGTTACATTAGCAATTTAGTGGTGAGTATATGCTGCCCTCAGCATCTGTCTTATGCTCAAAAATTGGTTAGTTTTTTGGAATTAGTAGATCCGTTTGATCGTTTTTTACATTAACCAAAAATTGTAAACACACCAAAATAAAAATAGTTAGTTCATTATTATCAGAGATATTTCCAAGATTAAGTTTCGGAGGCCATTATTTTTACATAGGCAATTTTTGTGAAAATATTAGTTTTCTAACAGTGATATTTTCTTTCACACAGGAAGCGAGGGGTCGAACATCCTGCGAGGGATTTTAGAGCGAGGGCTTTAAAATATCTATTGAGAAGTATTATTTGAAAAAAATTTCAACATGATTTAATCTAAATTTACAATTTTCATATTATTTTTTTTTAAATAATTATAAATAAATTGTTTATTTTAATCAAAATAGATAGCAGCTTTGGTGAATTTTTTGGTGCTATCGTTAGTGGCACTAAAATTATACCCTATGGCATTTCCCTCCGCATATTGCTACTCCGACACAGGGTGCAATGAAATGATGTTTTCCTAATACCTTATGCCCCAGTTAGGAGAATGCCCTGGCCTAGATGTGTTGGGTCGAATTCCAAAGACAAAAGGTTGGTTAAAGTTTTATTCATTAGTTAAAAAGTCTCTTCATTCTTCTTCTTCTCTTTTTTTTTTTTTGAGAGTACAAAACAAAGGTCTCTATATTCTTGTTTGGATTATGGATATGAAGACACTTAGCAATGATATCACCATGGATGAAATGAACTGTTACGCCTTTTCTGAAACACGAGGCCCTAGTGATGGCTTCCCGTACTTAACTTCGAATCTGAACCCAGTTCTCTCCTATCCATATGCTTTTCTTTATAGGTTAAATCACCTTATACCTTATTTTCTTGAGATCTATAAGGTCTACCTAGAGCTAATCCGTATAAGATTCTCACATGGCTTTTCTAGAATGACACTTGGAAGTGTACTGTCGCACGCAACGGAGTGACGTGCAATGCGCAACTGGCAGCACGGTGAGTCCAATTTAATGAGTGCATATATCTTATATCTATCCATACTCCGCTATGATGTGGCTGCACCAGATAGGAGTTGTTGTAGAATAACTGTGGGGAAGTTGGGGAGCTGCTGTACCCATGAACTTTGTTTTATCTAATTTTGTTTTACGTTATTTATTTTTTCGCAAATCGTCTATCCATTTGATTTTGATGACGTCAAATTGGTCACTAAAATCGAATTTTGAATGTCTGCTAGTGTGACTGGTAGATGCAATTTCTAGGAATTGATCCTGGTGCCTATATATATATATATATATATGAAAATGAACATTGTGAATTCTGGATGGTAAGTAATAACTGTGCTTGAGATTGGATTTTCATTTGCTCAGATGCTATTGGCAAAGGATTTTTGAAGAATTTGCAAGCAGAAACTCATCTTTTAGCCAGTTCTTACAATTTTGCATGCATGCATTATTACAATTTCTTTTTTTCTTTTTCTTTTTGTTGCTTGCAATAAGTTAAAACCTCACAATCTGGCAAGTTGTTAACTGTGCTCAAGGCTATCAAAAACTAGCAATTCAACTTGAAATCAGTTGGTAATAACTTATGAACCAGGACTTCTTTTAGACCCTAGTCTATGGCAAAAAAAAGAAAAAAAAAGAAACGAGAAGTAAGGCAATTCAATAGCCAAAAGGATAAAGCTCCACATTAGGCAAGCAGAGATAAGCATTGTGGATTGTAAGACAGTGCCTCTGAACAGTGCAATATACAGAATTTAACGGTTTCAAAACTCACCCAATATTGGACTAAGTAATATTATTCGTTGAAGACCTAGTGATAGTTGGATAAGTCAAATAGAATCTATCCAATCCATACACATAATTGTCATATTCATTATGACACAAAAAATAGAATTTATCGAATTCATAATATGTTATTGTCATATTGGTTACGATACAAAAAAGTTTCAGAGATGCCACTAATTCATCATCAGCAGCATCTAAAGTAGATAATGATATGTAAAAGAGAGTTACTCTCTGTTATCGTCATATCCGAACTAGAAGTTGAAGCTTACATGAAAAACCTCCCAAAAAAAAGAAAAGAAAAGAAGAAAAATGAAGGTAAGATGCACATGGACAAAAAAACCCTGTACCATATCATTCCCACCATGTTCTAATTCACTCATTTAAGCCTCAGGTACTTCAATCCCTTAGGCCTTCGATGCATCTGTAGCCTTCATTGGATCCTCAGCAGCTCCAACATTAACAGTTCTATTAGCTTTCATCTTCTGCAACTCAACTTCGTCGTCGTTGACTTGCGCATTGCCAACTATTTGAACACCGTTTCTGTCACTTCCCGTGGTCATGGCCAATGGTAGAGTCATGGCTTCAGTTTCTTCTCCTCCTTGCAAAGATTATGTAGGCAACCATGCATGCATGTATATCGTTTTGTTAATTACCTGGAGGATGAAAAGTGAGGCCCAAGCGGCCGTTGCGATCACAAGAAAGATGAACCCCTTGAGCCATTCCTTCTCGCTCGAGTCGGTAGGAGGCATCGGGGTGTGCATATCTCGAGGATGAATGTGTTTAGTCCAGATCATCTCCACGATAGCTCCCTTGTAGAGGGTCATCACCAAGGCTCCCGCCACCGTCACCATTGTTCCCACCACCTTGGCCTGGCATGTCACATTCTTTATATCCACCTTCTCCATCCTGATAAACTAAAATCGTTAAGAGTAGATGACTACGGCCAGTTATATATTGAATTATGCATTTCTTGATGTTCAACGACCTAAAAATAACGGCCATGAAGAAAGTCATGGCCGGCAAGATGTTGCTCATCGCACATGAAAAGGTTGGAGAAGTGAGCTTGAGCCCGGCGTAGTAGAAGTTCTGATCAATGACCGGCCTGCAAATTTGATATCTGCACATGTCAATTTTATATGCATGAAATTCATATAACATCTAGTTCATATTGCAGTAACACAAACCCCAAGAGACCAAGAACGAAGATTTGCATGAATATAGGAAATGTGAGCTTTGGTCTTATTTTCCTGAAAATTATCACAGCATATTGATTAGCTCTGCTGAATTCAACTGCATCTGTATATATATATCTAACAGTAGATACACATATAGCTGTGTACTTCTCAAGAAGAAGAGCGAAAGGAGCAATGGAGAGAGTGGCGAAGGCATGGCGGTAGACCACGAGAACATAGTGGCTCATGCCATGGTTGAGGGAAACCTTTGTGATGATGTTCATGCCAGCATAACCAAATTGTAGTGATATCATAGCTAGGTAAGGGTTGTTTCTCTGCAATAAACTCTCACGAGCTTCCATTGATTGTTATTTTATTAAAAAAATAAAAAGATTGAAGCAGAAGAAGAAAGATGGAGTTGAAGATGAGCAGAGAAAGAGCTGCTGTGGTGCTTGCCTGCTCCAGCTCTCCAGCTCTCCTAAGGAACCACTACTCGCCATTGCCCTGTATTTATACACGATGTCGAGCTGAAAGTTAGGGAAATTGCATATCAACCCCTAAATTTGAAATTAGCTCATGAATTTAAATAAAAATTTGTGCCAATGAAATTTAACTGTTATATAGAATTTTTAAAAAAAAAAAAAATTGAATATACAAAAATAAATTTATTTTTTATGTATAATTTTATTATTAATTTTTTTTTTTCAAAATACTTTTAAGTATATATTTTGAGACTTCAAAGTAATATTAGGTTTAAAAACTAATCTGTAATCCATTTAGACTTTAATATATCTATTTAGATTTTTTTTTAAAAAAAATTCGATTCCTAAATAATAAAATTTTGTATTCAAAATTTTTTCAAAAAATATTTACAAATATATTTTTTGGGATATGAAAAACAACCGATTTCAATGAGGAATTTATTTGTAATATCCGTATAAGAGGCGGTGGCTGATTAGTATGCCCACCTCAAAGTTATGTTGCACACAAGCCTATGGTCACTCGTACGTGCGAGACTGGGTGTGTTTCACATGAATATGATGTGCATATTCTCTACCTATGTATGTGCGAGCGCGCGCACGCCAAATGGGAGCGTTAGTGGAGTTACTCGGGCCTCCGCTGATGCCAGCTGCAGTTGGTGCATGCGTGCTGACGTGAGGTACGTCGTAGTGATTCACACGTGTTAGTTTCGATTTGGCGGAGTCTGAGATGCGGCGAAGTGGTTCGTAGCTGTCTCCGGCGAGGACGACTTATTTTAGAAGCCCAGCAACGTTGGGATCCGACGATGGCTTTTTTTTTTACCTTTTTTTATAAAGTCAGCTTTTAGGGTTTGCAGCGATGTGGGAAAAGATTTGGGTTAAAGAGGAAGATGAGTCATTTAGAACTTAATGTTAATTGTCTATCCGGTGATCCATTTCGAATGAAAGAGCGAAGAAGGACGAGTCATGGAATCGTCGATGAAAAGCTTTGGAGTTCCTTGACAAATTTGAAACTTTTGCTACACAATAGCTTGCAATTCAAGCTACCAACATCTGTGACATAGTTGAACGGCGTGTGCATGTATCCGCTACGACACCCTGCCGTCTCATGTTACAAATATGGTACTTGTAAATAAAAAGGCGGCCTTTTTCTTCTGAGCTAAAAATGGTTTGAAGCATTCGACAACAATGGTGAGTGAAAAATGGTCGGTGAAAACATAAAACATTAGTTTGGCTTCCATGCACTTGATGGAGCTGTCCTAAGTTGTTACATGCCTTGTATACGTTGTTGTTTTGTTCATGAAAAAGGATCAAATGTAAATTTATGAATTAAATTTTCCCATGAACAACTTTATCTTGAACGTTAGAATAATCAAATTTAACATGCCAATATGTACATCTAGACTTGGTCAAACTCAAAAAACAACGGTATACCAAATTTGATGCTGTCATATTAAAAAGAAAACGAAAGCTATATATATAGATGAGTAGTCAAATTAAGTACTTGTACGTGATTCAATATATCAATCTTTTCATCTAAACATGCACGTAGGCGTCATTGTTACTTCTTAGCGTAGGTTGGAATGTTCCTTAATGAAGATTAAAATTGAACTCGAGGTTCAGTTCCACACTAGCAGGCGGGTGTGCAGTTGGTTTATAGCAAAACCACCTTTAGAAAGTGGTCGAAATTGGGTTTGCTCATGAGTGTATTGCGGCAAGTGCCTTAGCTCCTAAGAAAAAAAAAATAACGGATTCTAAAGTAAATACAACTGCCCTAATCTATTCTTTTTTGTTTTAGATTATCGTGGTAGAACCCGTAATACGAGCGCACGCCCCCATAGGGACCTCAAACTCGCGAAAAACCCAATGTCCAATCCCGACCGACGCTCTGGAATCCGAGTACAGGCCTTCCATAAACGGTGGCTCCGGCCACGGAGTACAGAAATTTTTTAGAAAATCTTGCAGAGGTTTCACTCCACGTGGACTCGAATCTAAATGGTGACGCTTCACCCTAATCTATTCTTGGTGCTTTTAGACGGAAAGGTAACAAGATTGTCAGGATTTTGCTGCAATTTCATGGTGCCTTTTCTACTTATTATTTCGCTTTGCCAGTCAGCTGCTATTTGATTATTTAGATTGTACCATCTTAGAATTGTTTACTTTACTTGGATGTACTAATTTTGAACTGTCTGTTGTAAGCTAGGTAGTACTATGGGGTTTGATCTGTAATCTGAGTTTATATTCCGACTCTTTGTTTCGCAGACAGCTACTTCAGTAAATCGCTGATATATATAGCATCCTTTATTTAATGAAGGCAATGTCTTTACTTTAAAAAAAAAAAGTAAATGCATGCAACTGCCTGCTTGAGGCAATCTAAGTTTGATCTTCTCAGATTTTGTTCCAAAAGGTAGGTTGGCCAAATGATATGTACAGGGATCCACCACGAGTCATTATATAGGATGCCATTTCACATGAACAAAGACGTGATTAGATTCATGAGCAAAATTGTGGGGCCCCTATCAGCGCTGTACGTAAGATGGCGACGGAAAGCAGCAGGGATTTGCTGTTTGGGATTCCGGCCATGCCCTTCTACCTTCCGGGAGATTCACAGTTGATTCTTCTTGAAAACAAAATAGCGACTTCAATCACTTTCCGTCGATCTCCAGTCTCCATGCATGCATCTCCTAATACTCATCCCAAGAGGATGAATGGTACTCATATACATTTGAAAGGGATAACGATGTACACTATATGCTTCGCACTATCGATAGTGCTGGGTACTATCTTGATCACTACCTCCCAACCCCTATGTTGTGCAAGTATTATTATGTACTATCTTGCCTCACAACAGCTGTCGATGTAGGCTATCTATTCATATAAGCATCCCCTTTATCTCAAAAAAAATAATAAAAAAAAAAAAACCACAAATGCACGAAGTGAAATGCGTAAAAAAAGAATAAGAGGGAACAAAAAGCGAGATAACCATAGATGCCCTAAACAAAATCAAGATGACACAAAAAGTGTTTAAAAAAAGTGGATTATTTTCTATACATGACGATGTCATTGAGTTTCTTTTTTTTTTTTTTAAAGTTTGATACTTTATGTGGGTTCCATGTCTAACTGAGAATCAAAATAATGGCAGACGAACCTTTCTTTGATGCTCATCAAAGTACTCTATGGATCAGTGTTGCTTTGCTGTTTGTGGTTGTTCTTCAAGCTCGAACACCTGGAAAGAATCAGTGCTCAAACGTTTATGCTCAGTGTGTCCTATTAATTAAACTCAACTGCATGTCCACCAGAATATCCAGTTATAAGAAAATCTATCCACCTTTTTCTTTTTCATTACTTTTTTCTCTATATTTTCTAGCTTATACAATTACACGGTATCGCAAAGCAGTCCAGGAAAAACAACACCATTACTTTTGATCTGATTTGTATCAAAACTTACTGGCAACCAGTCATAGTCGTCAATGGTGGATGCCATGTCAATCCTCGTATAATTTAAGGCCAAAGTAAACATGATGGTTAGCTTTTAGTGTTTTCCATAGCGTAGCTTATAAATCTTTATTATTTTAAAAATCTTGACTCTGGAGCTATCTTTGACTAAGAAGAAAAACTTTTGACTGAACTTAGAATCCCCATAACTGAAACAGTTTTACCATAAACTATAATCATAGTACAAGATATGTGATCTGGCTCCCGAAAATTGTTTTTTTTTTTTTTTTTTTTGAGATAACGAGATGAAATCTATTCCGGGTCTTCGTTAACTCGTGGATTACGATTTTTTACGCACACCTGTCAGGCTGCATTGGACCTAGGTGGGCATAGAGTAAAACCCGGCCTGCGTTTGCCTCCAGATCAGATACGGAGTGCTGCAATACGCAGCCACCAGCTTTCCTACAACTGCAGTAAACGCACGGTGCAAGCACTTCCTCATTACAGGCACACTCCCCGTGAGGGTGGGAGTCGAATCTAAGTGGCACGCTTCCTGAGGCAAAACGTCCTATCCGGTTTACCCAAGTGCGGAGGGCGGCTCCCGAAAATTGTGTCCGCTCTATTCTGCATGCAGAAAGTCTCATGACAAACCACGTGGGTCTACTGGCCGGAGCAAGGATAAAGATGCATATATAGCGCCCTTTAATATGTTGTGAAGTCCTATTGTAGCCTTGAAGGGCAAGTCCGGGTTGAAATATTCCTGGTTATAAAACATTAAAACAATAGAAAAAATAGTGTAACACCATCAAGCAGATCTTCCCAGAAGATGCTCCCACCTCCCACCTTGAGAGCAATGGCACGGATATTCCTGTATAATTGTATAAACATTTCTATTTCTTCTCTCTATTTGGAGAAAAAGAGCGGCCAGAAAAGTGAAATAAATGGAGGCAAGTCTTTTGCTCTGCTAACAAGTTGAAGGAGCAATGCTCTCATGCATGTAAGCTGCTCCCTAATGGCTGAAAAACCATATACAATCAGCTACTTTATCCTTATCTGCACCAAAGTATAGGTTTTTAGTAAATGTCACCTGAGGAATATCTATATTTCTCGAATTAATATACCTTATAACGTCCCTTGGCGTCCGCCGACGAGATGCGGAGTTCGGACATCAGCAGTGTGCAAGGGAAAGCGAATGTCTGCAGTATAGCAAGTTGAAAGTGAAAGCCTATGAACTTGTGGGCTACTTTTGAGCGCAGGTTATGATCAATGTGGTCAGCTAGCTAATGGTGTTTCTCCTCCTCTGAACTCCAAAAGGAGGTTGCAGGTGTAAAATAGACTTAAATAACTGCCAGGTCAGCATTTCGAGATATTTTTGTGCTGTACATTTTTTACCTTCAAAACTTTTTTAAAAAGTACTTATGCATATGTGTTTTAGGCTTATAAATATTTACCGGTAAAAAGAGGCTTAAAATATTTAGTTAGAAATATTTTTTTAAACAAATATTGAATAAAAATATCCCAAAACACATCCGAATCTATTTTTTTGTATTTAAAATTTATTTAAAAATACCTATAAAAGTGTTTTGAACAGTTGTCATAGTTTTATAAACAATACGAGCCTAATTGAAAATGTTTTGCAAAACAAGGCTTACATAAGAGATCCAAAGAAAGATTCTGCGCGCATGCAAACTTGACACAACTGCTTACTATCATTTATGTATTGATCTAAAAGAGCTTTTCACAAATGAAAAGAAAATTTATGTGATAGATCTGCATGACAGCTTTTGTTTATTGACTATGCTTTCAATTATGTTTTGTTACTTCCTAAAATATAATGCTCTACATCTTAGCTCCTACTTTAGACATAATGGTTTGCTCAGCCATCACAATCTTTGTAAAGCCTCTATTATTGATTCCAACAGAAGATTCAGATTCTTTGGTCAAAGATTCATGTTGTTTGGACCTTTATTTATGTTCAATCAAGTAGCCACTATTGGGAACTTTTCTCTGTTTTCTGAGCCTTTCTATAAAGAAACATGATGCTCTATGGATGTTGAGAGTTTTTTCTAGAATCCAACAAATAGCTGTATCAATCAAGTACCCTTTAACTCTATTTTGCAGGCAGTAACAGGAATATTTTCATTTTCTCAAAAAAAAGGAGTATTTTCATTATATATGTAATCTGATTAAGCAACAATGTACCTTATACATATGCCTAAACTAGTTTTTCTTGGTGTTGGAGTTTTTCTTAGTATGCTAGAGAGAGCTGGATTGGGGTTTTTTTCAGTTGTATTCCTTCTGTGTTATTTTATATACTGTGGATATCCCCCTTTTGTTATTTCTCCAAATCAATGTCTTTCCTTCTCTATTTCTCAATTTTTTACTTCGATAAACCACGATGCGCCACCAATCTCGCATTCATTTTGAAGTGTTGTCTTCCCAAACAAGTGGTTTCATTGCCGGTTCGGTAGGCCTTGGGTGCAGTCAGAGCCTGCATGGTTATCGTTGAGGTGGTCAATGTGTTGAAGCAGATTAAGACCGGTGTTAGAAAAACTCTGCTTGAATTCGGGTGCACTTTACGCCCTACAATTTGACGGGAGGGGAGGAGGGAGTATTCTTGATGTATTTTTGGATTCAATTAGAGATATGAGTTCTCCTATATGCCCATATTTTTTATTTATAAAAATATAGAAAGTTGAAAAAGAAAGCAATAGTTAAGCACATTATATTCTATAGTTTATCTGGTCCTTCGCTTAGTCACTTTTGGTCCATAAGGCTGAGGAGGTGACCTCAATATTTTGGAAAAAGTTTAAATTGTTGTTGGGTAGGATGGGCCTTTAGCAATAATTGGGTCTTTTTATTCCAAGCTGAAGCGAGAGGCCCAAACATTTTGACCCACATTCTTCAATTATTGCTAAATCGAAGAATAGATGCGTGAAACCGGAAAAAAAAAAACGTAGTTGGACGAAATAGATGCGTGAAATAAGAAGAAATTAAATAGGATAATGCAGGGGCGAACGGGATGTTATATTGAATGGATGGAAGCTCAGAAATTCTCTCCATTCTGATTTGATTTGTTGTGCCGTCAGTTATAAAACTATTATACCCGCAGGTAGTGACATGCACTCATTTACATGCGACTGAATATTTTCAAATATTTTTATGGAAGAGTTAGATTCAATTCTTATACAGAAATAGTGTAGCTCCATGTGGAGATTTGGAGTCGTTTTTTTTTTAATGAAACACCTTCACAAACCTCTACCAGTAGAAATTTATCTTCCTGTTATTGTCTACGAGATATGAAAAATTGTCGTATATAGCATGTTTTAATGTTAGGTGCCAGTATTATATGCAGTTTTGTCCAAATAATCTATCTATATTGTGAGTCTGTGACATATCTGTAATAGGCTTCTTTTTATCTCGATAATTTTTTTTTACCAATTAAATATATGAGGTGTGAGTAAAGTAAGCGCATAATATATTTTGTAAATTTTGTCACTTATTTGGTGCCACATTAATAAAATTTGACAATTATGTAGACTTTCTGAGATAGGTATCAAATTAGTAACAAAAAATTCCAAATTAGAAGTCAATCTTATTATAGATATTTAAAGATAAATTTTGATAATTTGACTTATTTGGCGTTGCGTCACACGAATGGGCCGGGCCGTAGCTCTCCAAATCGGCACAAAAAAGCGCATGCGCTTCCGTTAATAACGTCGAGTCCGAAGCTGAGATTTTACAGCGTCCGGATTACGCTACCTCCGCCGAGGCGCCAACTCCCAATCGGCAGTGAATAAAGGAAGAAGACGACATAATGGCGGGGGAAGTGGAGCAAGCGAGAAATCTCAACGAAATTCTCAAGCCTTTCTACAAACGAGCTTCCGAGGCCGAAGTACAGTATACAAAGTGTTTTGAGCTTTTAGATTTTTCTTTTACATATTTTATCTCCTTTCTTTGCCCCCTAATTTTTTTTTCTCGATTGAAATATAATGGCTGAAGAGTATATATTTTTCAAGAGTTTAGGATGCGGAATTTGCAATTCAGCACCATGAAGGAACATTTTAATTTTGATTGATGCGGCCTGTATTGGGGTAAAAAAGGATTCTTTTAACATTTTTAGTACATAACTTCGTGTCAAATACATTATTTGGCTAAGTTTCAGTGTGACAAATCGTATATACAAATGTATCAGCATTCACAAAAAGCAGCTTCATCTTTTGCTATAGAAACTGTTGTATGAAATTGGGAGAAAATTGGCTCAAACGAAAGGTGGGATCATTATGTGAAGTATGCAGCTAGTGAAACATGTTAAATGGTAACAAACTTTAAGCCATACTACCCAGGAATAGGCTTTAGTTCTGCTTTCAAAAAATTAAAAAAATTGGATTGTTTACGTTGCAGTTTTTAGTACTTAGGTATTCTGCTCCTCCATGTGCGCGGTGTCTATTAGAGTGATTTAGTTCAATTCTCAATCTACTCAACTAGGAAATAAAAACTCAAGCAAGCTACTAAACGCCCCTCCCCCTCACCAAAAAAAGAAAAAACCAAAATTCTAAACCTTACTAGAGAGTTCCCTACCACTGGCTCTGTGTGGATGACTATGAGAAGACATATAAGCGGTGTTAGTGCGAAAGCACATATCACAATGGTTTAAATGAGACAGCGATTGTCCATGAGGTCTCCAAGATGTCGAAGGGTCAAAAAGTTAAAACAAAAGAAATCTCATTGAGGTCAGTATGGACATGGGTCATGGAGTTGCCCAACTGGTTATCGTCAATTCTAAACCCAAATAGGTTGCATCTTTTTTTGTGTGTGTGTCTGTGTGTGTGTATGTTCATTGAAGTGGTTTTATTCTCGTCTTTAGTGTGTTTGAGAACATGTTGTCAACTGATGTTCCTAAACGTGCCAACTAGTGGCTGCAGCTGACCCATATAGGCATATTTCTCGAATATGGTGGTAGTGAATCGCAAGTACCAGCAAAACTAGTTATTTCTTTTTCATTAAAAGGCTTTAGTTTTTCCTTACTGAAGTAAAAATTATTTACCTTTAGAGGGTGGAAGAATTGTCTTGCATCAGTTTATATGTTTAGCTGTATACTCAAAAATATCCAAGTGAGTTATAGCCCTTTACTTTGCTAATGGTAGCAACTCAAAATCTTTGTCCAGTGTGTAGTATCTTAAATGAATTCTGAATCTGTTTGTAATGGCTAATCCCCTTGGCTAGTTGTGCAAAGAGAACTTTGTAGGATGATATTGTTATGTTAGTACGTAAATACTTTGGCTGCTATTATCATGGTTAAGGAACGTTGCAGTTTTTATTGCTTATACACTAGTCTACGTGGTATGTGGTAAGCCAATAGTCTCGTACCCTTCGACAAGAACAGCATAACTTGTATGGCAGGTTCCCAATCAGAATATTTTGATCAAGATCCTTTATTAGTGATGTGAAGACATGGCTTTAAGTAGAGCTGTAGTGTAAAAGGGTCCATCAAGTTGACCCCACTAGTGGGAAACGACTTCATTGTTATTGTCGACAATATCATATTTGAAATTTTTAATTTAAATATATTCTGTCAAGCGTTTATTTTGGTAAGATTGTTTAGTGGAGTAGCACTGAAGCTATGTGACATTCCTGTCATGCATTCCATATATAGTAACCATCTGCGTCAGGGATAACTAACTTGTATTTTTATTGGTAGAACATGAACATTAATTTTATCCTCTATAGTGAGAGGAAAGAATTTGTATAAAGGATGCATTTTCAGATTTCCCTTGCACTGATGGCATTTTGCTAATCAATGAGATGCAGTCTTGTTGAACTCCTAAGTTTATAGGATGAGCATTAGTCTATTTTTCATAAACTTTGCTGCTTGATCTGACTTAATGCCTTGTCATTGAAGGAGCGTTTGGCAAAGTTGGAGGAGTCGTTTGCCAATAAAAAAGATGGTAACTCATTTCTTAGAAACTCATATTTGCTATTAATGTTTAAGTTGAAAGCTTCTTAACAATGTGACATTTTGATAATTGAGACGCCGGGAGCCTAGAGACGTCCTCTATCATAAAAGATTTCCAGTCGAAGCTTCAAATTGCACAGACTGATCTTCTTTCAGAGAGAGAGAAGGTCCATGCCTTCCTTTTTTTTGTTTCTAACCTCATATCTGGGACCTCATGATCGTCTATGGTTAACATCCTTTTTTTGATAATCACTAGGCTACAAAGGAGATTCAGAAGCTGACAGTTGAAGTCATGAAGCTTCAATATCGAGTGACCCATCTAGTTCGGGCATTAAAGGAAGCAGATGAGAAAATGCAGAAATTAGGCAAGTCCACTCTAACCATATATACAAGTCGTTGAGGCTCAAGTGAATTATCAAATGTTCTTACTTCACTGTTTCTTATTTTTCGTATTGCAAATCCTGGCTGTCTACTTTATTGGTTTTCTTGTGTCAAGTAGCATGCACAGTTTCTTGGAAGCTAAAGAGGCCTCTGAAGCTCATCATAAACATATTAGTAGAAGTTCTAGCACTTATGCAGAAGTGCATACTGATTATCGATTTTATGCTTTCTAATGAAGCCCTAGTAGTGCAGTACAGAATTATCTCTTGCATTTACATGGTACTAAAATTGATATATTTAGATTCTTTTAACCGAAATTTGTGTTAAAGTTATATTTTGATAGCAACTATCATGTTAAACACAAGGTCTGGCTTACATGGTTGAGAGGTTTCTCAACTAACTAGTTTACTAATAGAAAAATAGCTACTTGGTTATCAGCCCGCTATCATTTCATCTTATTTTCTGGCTCATTATCATGTCCTTCTAAGGTTATCATGATTAAATATCTTTAGTAGTTGTAAGTAAATGACCAGCAAGGGTCTTCTCATTGGTTTTGTCTAACATTTTGTACTAAACAAGTAGAACTCACCATAGAATCTGTGGCTAGGTTATGGTGCTCGCACTGGAAGTTCAATATGTCATACTAGCTATATTTGTCGAATTTCTCCTTTTACCATAACTGATGAAATATCCCCTATATCTTCATATATTCACGATTCTTTATGTCATTGTTGCAGAAGAACACAGGAACTGAGAGCTTCCTTCATCGTGAGTTGGAAAGATATCCCAGTACCTGTATTGATTGGGTTTGTGTTTTGTTGCAGCATAAAACGGGTGGCGGACAGGTGGATATGATAAATTTTGGGATGTGTTTGTGATCTTACGTGAATATTGATATATTTTCCGTTGGATTTGCTCAAGTTATCTATCAACTTGTTATAATTTTAATCTTCCAAGCGCATCGATGCATGTCTTGCAATTGTATTAGTAACAATTAAACTCAAAATCTACCTCTTTTAAACGAGAAATTTTATAATGCTCAAGGGTGTAAGTTTCTAAACTTACACCGTGCCCATTAAAACTTATATTTAGAGATATTTTTTGAAAAAAAATTCAACTACAAAGTTGTTCAGAAAAGTAAAATAGATAACTTTGTTGTTCAAGTTATTTTTATAAAATATCATAATATATGTCAAAAATAATTATCAAAGTATAGTAGCATAAAATTAATTTATTTGTCTATAGATTTTTATCGATTTATTTGACATGGTATTAATTTTTTTTTTTTGAAAAATAATTTGTACTATAAAAATATAATTTATTAATCTGAATAACTTATAGTTGAATTTTTTTTTTAAAATATATCTAAATATAAGTTTTAATGGATGTGGTGTAAGTTCCTGGAGTATTATAAAATTTCTCCTTTTATTTTTGCTTTCCTTGCGAATGTAAATGAGCCTAGTTCACTTGAACATCACCATGGATCATGGCATCATGCGAAGGTTGTTAGAACCTACTTGAAGGAGCCTGCGAGGGGGATCCGGTCTTAGTTTAACTAGCTGAACTGGCAAGGTTAGACTGGGAGAGATTTTGAGCGAAATATCATCATTTTCTTTGCAGGAAGCTCTAGATTTGGGCGGAATGTCACCATAATTACAGGCCATGCAATCTAATAATTGGAAAAATCTATTTTTAGACAAATTTAACATATTTAATTTCTTATTTGTATGCTTGCTTAGAAGGATATGATAATTGGGTGAAGAGTCTCCATTGGATGCATTATACTGGAGATGCGTTATACTGTATAATCTTTTTAAATTTAATTTTATTTTCTATAAAACTATTTATTTTCAGCTTCAATATCTGAAATGTATACTAATTTTTTTTAATGGGCTAAATACCGCGGAGATGGACGTGCGCTGATTTTGCGGCATGCAGATAATA
The DNA here is from genome assembly GCA_002076135.1 of Xerophyta viscosa. Classification (NCBI taxonomy): domain Eukaryota; kingdom Viridiplantae; phylum Streptophyta; class Magnoliopsida; order Pandanales; family Velloziaceae; genus Xerophyta; species Xerophyta viscosa. The sequence continues at coordinate 1,042,575 of MJHO01000068.1, forward strand.
AGTGGGATAGGTACTGGTATTAGTAAGGCAAAAATGGATGCGGTTTGAAGTTTGTGGAAGGGTACCCATCCGCTTGCCACCTCACTATTTGCTCATGACCTACATGTATGAATGAAAAACGATTCGGATTCGGTTGAATTAGGTTGAATCCAAATCTGATCAGACTACATAATGGCACAACTGATCAGATTTGAATTCTGCCAGCCGAATCAACGCTTCAAATTCAAATAAAATCCATTAAAATTTTTGAATTTGATTCAGATTCATCCAAATTTGCAGTTGTATAATTTTTATAAATAAATTGCATACATTTCATGAAAGAATCATATCTAATTAATTTGTCGCATTAAAATACAAATATGATGTATTATTTTATATATTTAGGATATTCGGATTAACTTTCTATCAAATTCGAATCCAATCTGAATTTAACTTGGAGTTGAAATTTTAATTCAGATCAAATTTTATATTAGATTAATTTGCGGAAACGAATTCAAATATTTTATCTTGCGATAAATCGGACGGTATAACAGACTCGGATTTAAATGCCATCGACAACTAAAATTGGGGCAATTCGGCAAGCTGAAAGCCTGAAATAGACAATACTTTATCACCGTTTCTTATCGGGCACCCGTTTCCATGTTTTCCAATGAAAAGAATGCATATGGAATTTGGAAAGCAGAAGAATAGAATACAGTAGAAGAGCTCAAATATTTTCTCATCTGCTGTTACTATCTCTCTCTCTCTCTCTCTCTCTCTCATCTGCTGTTAATTTGTATCTCTCTCTCTCTCTCGATCTCGATTCGGAGCCCTAGCTCTTGTTCGGAGCCCACCGGCGGAAACAAATGGAGGACGAATGCGGGGACAAGGCGGGATGAGGAGCTAGGACGGCGATGGGGAAAGCCGAGGATGAGCAAGCGATAGCCGCCGGCGGTACACAGACATCACTGGAGTCCGGCGACGCCAACTCCAGTCGAGCTTGCCACTGCTGCCGCTTGATCGGGCGCACCGTACGGCCGCGGTGCGCCGTCGCCCTGCTGCTCGGAGTCTCTGTTTTACTCTCCGCCATCTTCTGGCTCCCTCCCTTCTTCCAAGTCAGCAGAGATCGTGATTATTCCGATAGATTCGGAGGTGAGATGCATAACCTAGCGACCGCATTTGCCTTCTGTGTCGTTGATTTGTTTGTTGGGTTCCTAATGCTTAGTTTGTATTTGACTGCAATTTGACCAGCTTTATGACCAAATTGATTTAGCTGGTCGTACGATATCGTTCAAAATGATTTTGTGCTGACTATTTCACTTCACTTCAGTGCCTGAGGTTGTAAATGTTACTCAGTGTCTGTGATTTATAAGACATCTAAGAATGTATCTTCAGTAGTGAATGCGAGTTCTTTGAGAATTGAGAGCCTTCTTATTACAAGAACAGGATACTAGATATGCTTGTCAATAACTACAATTTGGGACTGGGAAGTTACTTTTAGGTGTCTCACTCTGTTATGATTAACACACTTATGGGGTTCAATTCTATGCGGTGAGGTGACTGATTAATGCAAAATGTTAAGGGTATACTGTTTGATGATTGTTTTAGAGAATGAAAGTAGGTATGTGGAGACGATATAGATATTCATGTATAATGAAGGAGAAGGTTGGGGTATTCAGACACAGTACTGAGTAAACACGATTCTGTTATTGAGCTTTCATGGCAGTTGGGCGACTTTCTAGAAGTTTTGGTATGATGTGTGCTCTATGAATTATAGTTTTTTTCTCCTCAAATAAACTTTAAAAGAAAGAGTAAATAAAAGCGATACAGAATAAATAAGTAGAGAAGCAAATAGAAGGGGTGGTGTCAAAAGACTGCTTACACACTTCGAGGAACTGGTGTGAGGAAGTGGTTTATTCTTGATAGGAATGGTCTCTTCAGGCGTAAGCTCTTAAGAAACTATGATATGTATGATTTTTATTACCAGAAAATGAGTCTGATCTAGCATAGGTATGGTCTCTTCAGGCGTAAGCTCTTAAGAAACTACCATATGTATGATTTTTATTATCAGAAGAATGAGTCTGATCTAGCATAGGATGACAAACTACTTGTGTTTTGTTAGTGTCCTATTGTCTTGTGGAAGTTTCTCAGAAGTGGTATGCCTACACCTTGCACATGTGTTCCTTTTGATGGAGGTTACGTACCTGAAAAGATGTTGTGGTATGCTAGGTGTCTGCAGATGGAAACTTGGAACCTTAATATCGCTTATTTATATGTATGAAGTATAAACATGGATATTGTGGTATGCTGATCGACACTTGATTTTAACTAACTAGGAGAACCAGCTAGCCCATGATAACCTTGGACACAATACCAATGGTAATTGGACATCTATTAATGCAGACGCATATCATCTGTTTCAATTGCATGATGTTGATTATGTATCATATGTGGTGATGTCATCATGGCTGCATGTTATGAATCACATAAAACTCTCCTAGTATATAACCATAAATTCTGACACAATGTCAATCCCTTGATCAACATCTTTGCGGCTTGAACCTCTATCTTCCTGGTACATAACACTGCACTGGATTGCCTTATGCTTTTGAGTAAAATTTCAACAAGCTCACTGCCACCTGTGTTGAATGCTTCATATGTTTTCTCATCTTGGCTATTAATTAGCAGGTTATAAATTCTATGAACATCAAGTACGATGGTTAGGCTTGTGACAGGTGTTCAAGTTGTTCAATTGGCCAGTGGTAGCTGAAGACTTGGTTGTTAATATCTAGGTCTTTTTCATATGGAAGTGGGAGTAGTTTAATTTGTCTTCGACATGTGGAGAGTATGATGAAATAAGTTTGGCAAAAAGATATATTCCTCCGAACTTTGTTAAAATATTCAGCTATAAGTCTGAACATTCAAAAGTGTCGGCGATACCCCTGACTTACGAAAAAATATTTGCGATAATCTTGCTGTCAGCTTTTCCTTCTGCGCCCATCCATTTACTGACATGGCAGTCTTTTATTTTTTTTTTCTCATTATTTTAAATTATTTTAGCTTTTCTTTTACCTTGTGAAGGGCAAATGCATCTTTTATCCGTAGCAGGGTATTCTTTCGGAAACCTTTAAATATGAAAGTTATAGATTTTGATGAGATTTACAACTTTTTTTGTTTAAAGTTAATCCAAAAAATGTTTTAAGTAGGTGTTTTGGGACTCCAAAATCTTAACGGATTTTTCAACTGTTTTTAACACCTTTAGAAGCATTTTGTTAAAAATAAAAACTTTGAATATTAAAATTATAGATCTCATCAAAATTTACAATTTTTATGTTGAAAGTATTTCCAAAAAATACCACTAAGCAAGGGTAAAAAAAGCGTTTGCCCCTAACAAGGTAAAAAATTGCTAAAAATGATAAAAATGATGAAAAACAATAAAAACTGCCATGTCAGCAAATTGACGGAAGCGAATGAAAAAGCTAACGGTAAAGTTGTCGCTGTCGTTTTTTCATAGGTCAGGAATGTCGCGGGCACTTTTTAAAAGTTTGGGGTTATAGCGGCATACTTTAGCAAAGTTCAGTGGATTAAATCGTATTTTTGCTAATAAGTTTCTTTATATTGTCTTCTTGTGTTTGCACCAGTATGATTAATTCTTCTGTACTAGCTGCCCCTTTTTAAATTAAGCAAAAGGCTACACAAGCAGGAGTAATTTTGTTGAGGGGCAAAAAAGCTAGAAAAGTGCAGAAATGATGGTATGGAATTAGAGAGAGGAGATGAGATGGTACATTGCAAATTTATTGCAGAAACGGGGGTGTGATGCTTTCACAAGGTAAAAACCATCATGGACTTTTTATGGTCATTGAGTAATTTGTTTGTTATAATCTGTGCGAAAAACGAAATGGAGTGTGATGCTTTCACAAGGTTAAAAACTATCAAGAACTTCTTATGGTCCTTTGAGTAACTTGTTTTGTTATAATTTCTACGAACTTTAAACTCACATGAAAAGTTAAGAGATGTCCGGGTGACCTAGCTCAGTAGATGTCCTGGAAGTCAATTTTTCTTGTAATATTAACTAATGACATGTGCAAGCTGTCTAGTACTATCGGACATACAGTACTAGTTGTTTTGCTGTAAGAGATATGGTTTTTCTCGTCCTAGAAGTTTTTCCAACTGCACTGCATTTTGACTTGCAAGTTACTTTTTTTTTCAGCTGACATAGTTGCCAGTTTTAGGCTGAACAAGCCAGCTAGTTTTCTTAGCGACAACGTTGCACAGCTTCAGTATGACATCTTTGCTGAAATTGGGGTGCTAGATTCCTATGTAAGTGTTCCTTCATTTGTTTTTAGCCATATCTCTTATGTTAGTATGCTCACCTATGCCCTTTTTGAGCAGGTGTCCGTCATCTATCTAGAGCCCATGGCTGGGTTAAACTGGACAACTGTTTTCTTTATCGTCTCCCCTTATCCAAAAAATTCAACTATATCTTCGACTGGGTTAAGCATTCTCAGATCATCTTTTATGTCCTTGATCATAGGACAATCAACTCTTGGGTTAACAACATCATTTTTTGGAAATTCGTCCTTCTTCCAAGTGCTTAGGTTTCCTGGTGGGATTACAATTATTCCTATGCAAAAAGTATTTCCTTTGCAGCAAGTGCATTGGTTCTTCAATTTTACCCTGCTTTTCCCCATTTTTGAAGTAGAACCTAATGTAATTCAATTAGAAGACCAAATGAAGTTGGGGTTGCTTCTAAATTCTTACGAGGTTCGGCAACTATCTTTTCCTATGATCATGAATTATATATAGATTCTATATTGTTAAAATTGCTTCATCCATTAGGAAATTGCTAAATTTCATTGTTATTTGCTCCATTTAAAATAAATTTCAAGAAAAAGATCTGATTTGAAATTGATAACTGATCGTGGTTCGTCAATAAGAAATTATCTTTTGGATGGTCTACCGTCTATCAGCTGTGCAAAGTAGTTCCAACTTGACAGTATGCATTGTGATGCATTTAGGTCATGATTCTGTCTGGTTATAGCTGGTGGGGATAAAGCGAGGATCTTAAGGGCTCCGTTTACTATATTTAGATCTATAGTTGTCTTAGTAGCAATCATGAATAATCGCTTCCATGTGTTTGAATCATTAGAGTATGAACAAGTGATCCATATTACTCTTTTACTGCGCATCAACCTACAGATAATTTACTGCTGAAGTTGATATACTGTAGTTGGAATAGTAACATGAAAAAGATATGTTGAAACCAGCTTTCTTGTACTTAGAAAATATCACTAGTAACGAGACCCAGTGGATAGGTTCCTAGTGTCGCTGACAGTCAATTCTGGAGATAACAACATAGCTCTTTACTGACAGCCCATTAGGTAAGCATTTTGAGCAAGTCCTGATGATCTTTACAAGGAACATAATGTTAACTGCAAGAAATCCTTGACAGTTTCTTTCATCTTTAGGCATCTCTAACATGTACTCTTCACGCTCAAAGTGATGTGAAGTAACATGATATGATTAAAAAAAAAAGATGTAGAAAGTTCTCTTTGTAATGGGAGTGCTGGACTTTTACCGTCTGTTTTAGTGTTTGTCACGAGGAATATTGCTGTATTGGTGTTCCTGCAATGATAACCATTTGTTTATTGGCCTCTATTATGGTAACTATGAGTATGAACTAATTCGTGTTCTGCAAAATACAGAATCTCTATGTTCGTTTGATAAATACAGAGGGATCCACTGTTGATCCTCCTACAATTGTGCAGACAGCTGTTCTACTTGAAATTGGGAATCACCAGCCATCTTTGCCGAGACTAAAGAAGCTGGCTCAAACTATAAAAAACTCCACTGGGGGGAACCTTGGGTTAAATCACACTGTATTTGGTAAAGTAAAGCAGATTAGACTCTCTTCTTTTCTGCAACATTCACTGACCAGCGGTAGTAGTGCGTCTTGGTCGCCAAGTCCAGCTCCTCAGCCTCATAGTCACATGTCCCACCACCATCACCATCATCATCATCACCACCACCACCACCACCATCACCACCACCACCACCACCACCATTCAGAAGTTCATCTAGCTCCTGCACCTCTTCCATCTGCTTCTGCTCCTGCTCCTGCTCCTAGTCCTGCTCCTACTGTTACGTATAGCTCCCACAAACCAGCTCCTGCCCCTTGTTATCAATCTGGATCTTCAATCAAACAAAAATACCAGGGTCATTTGTCTCCAGTTGCAGCACCTACAATACCTGCATATATTTCACGTAGTGCAAGGCAGCAAGGTGATCCACCTTCTCCATCACCAAAAGTTCATCCGTTATCTCCTTGGTCAGCTGTCTATTTTGCTTATGCACAGCCTCCAAGTAGGATCGTGGGAAATGTAAAGCCTCGTGTTCAAGTGCCATTAGTCTCACCTCCACCTGAATGTAAGTTACTTTTTGACCTTTTTACATTACTTTTAGCTTCAGTTATTTATTTTTCAAAAAGATGGTTGCAAGGAGTGTTAAAAGAAGAAATCATAACCCCTCAGTTACATGAGTTATGTAACTTTAATGAAGCATCATCAATGAATTATGTATGTGCTCGTATCTTATACAAATATTTCTTTGCAATCACATTTAAAATTTGACAGTAGCTTATGGTTTTCAAGATGTGCATATGAATCTTATTAAGTTATACAAAAAGCGAAATCACATTTTAGTAGGTGGTTATTATTAAGTCTCTGCTGTTTGTAAAGATAGTCATCATTGAGATATGTATTGAATGAGTTATTTTATTGGGTGAGGTTGTATGTCCCAGCAAATGGTGTACCATTCAATATACATCCTCATCTATGCTGGTTGGAGGGATGAGATTATACATCTTAATAAAGTTGCATGCACAAAGACGTGTTGGAGATAAGGTGTGACTGAGGTTCTGTTTCTTTTCAGAACAAAGATCTTTTTTGCTTTGTGTGTCTAAAACTTTAAGACATGCAATTACCTATATATATTTTTTTTCTATTTTGTAGTTACCTATATTCTCTGGGCATGCAATTTGCTCTGTTTTATGTGTAAACAAAATCTTAGTACTTCAGATAAATCTTTGTACCGTATCAGTAAATCTACTTCCCTGCAAGTAGTAACTTCTATTGTCAATCTTATACTTCCTTGTAAGTAGTAACTTCTATTCTCAATGTTATAATACAATTTTGCATCTAAGTATAGATCTGCATGAATTCAGTGATCTCTCTCTTTAATACTTGACTTCTAGTTAATCTCACTATTGTGTTTTCTGCAGTTTCGTTTGCTGCAGGGAACTCTTTTACCTGCTGGATATGTGCAGTTGTCCTGTCTTTGTCAATCCATTTGTAACAAGATGGAATTATCTTATTTCCTAGACAAAATCATTTTGGCTTCTTGCAAAGCAGAGCTATATGGACCACTGATTGGCATAAGCACATGGGTTCAACATGACAGATCATCCTGCAGCTGAGTGGTAATCTTATTGTAAATATAGGAATCTAAATGCCATCAGTAAATGTGTTGTAGGTCAAAGCCACAGGTGGCAGGCCCCTGCTGACATGTATCGTTCTTCCTATGTACTATTCTGCGGAAAACTGCTAACAGAAAAATGTTCCCCCAAAGCAAGGGGGGATCCTTGCTCCCAAAGGGGGGCACGCTCTGATGTCTAAAACCCTATATTGATAAATTTTGTTATGCTTAGCTTCCCGTTGCACCTGAAATCTTGGCATTTGATTGTGTTTGTGTGTCCTGTGGATAACGGACTTCCGTTAATTCTTATGTGTGTCTTTTTTCCTCTCCTTGGCATTTTTCATTTGCTATATAGGGAGATGTTACTTACCATGGTTCTTTTTTCCCTATTTTGCACCGGAGCTGATGCAATCAGTGATGAAGAATGTTATTACTTATCTACTTTGGAGGTCACCTTGTCAGGTATATTATGTCTTTTCAAAGAAAATTGTGTCTTCGCACAATCTGCAAGCTAAGTGTGTTACTTCTAAGCTCCTGTAATATATGCTCCACTAAAATGTATGATAACCAGAGTCAAGGATTCTAGAGAAGAATAACAGCAGCAGGCATCAGATAAGCTTGAACTGCAGCAGGCATCAATTAATACGTAGGAGGTAGACTAGCATCGGGGTCAGTGTAACTTAGACAGATCCTTGTGGACTTGTTGGCGTTTATGTGATTCAGCTGCAAATTTCCTTTTTTCTGCCTTGATGGCCACCAGCCTATGAGTTTCTGCATGACTTTTTTCCAGTACCTCCGACAAAACGAGGACACAACGTCAACGAGAACTGTGGAAACTGTTCAAGTTTTCCTTCAACTAAAGCAGGAAAAATATCAAAAAAGAAAAACAAACAGAAAAAAAGCTGGCAGGGGTTAAAAGTGAGCTTACATTTTGTGAGCTGCTGATATAGGAACATATTAATAAAACAAGCATATCACATCATCGAAACATATGTTAATGCACACTATTTCCGTTTCAAATATAGGATAGAAATTGAACTTGGTGGACAAGACTAAAAAAGCAAAAAGATGACAAGTTTTGGCAAAATAATTGCAAAACTGTTTTAGTATTCAAACAACAAAGCAAGATAGATACAGTGGTAATGAGATATCACCTTATTGTAAAAAATCAAGCTACACAATTGTAAACAGAATAATTGCATATTAGCTCTCCTATTGAGGAGCTATGCAAATTAATTTTTGAAAATAAAAAAAATACGCATGCATGTTGCCATATCGGTATTTTTTGTTTTAAATGCTGATTTGTAATGTTCAAAAAAGGGAAGACTGATGTGTAACTATCCCATTGTAAATCAATCAACTTTGTCCATACAATTTAAACTTATAACATCAACTATCAAACATCTAATTCTTTGTGAAATGTGAAGTATATGACCCTTTGTGCGCTATGAAGTGATATCTTAATATATGTGCATGCGAATTCGTGCCGAAATGACAGCAATTCTGTCCTAAGTCCAAGAAAAATATGGCATTTATTTGATTATGCGTGTTTAAGTAATTGCCGTCGCTTGAGGCCTTGAAATGGTTTGTGTTGCTGCAGGTTATTAATTTGCTTCTGCGGCATCATCAAATTAATTGCTTGATGATGCACATGCATGCCTACCTGCCTCAAACAACTCCGACGGCCGTCGCTGTTGATCGCTGCCACGTCGGCCTCAGGTCTCCACTGCCGTCTTCGCTCCTTCCCCCACCTTGATCCCAATGTCCTCGGCATCGACCTCCGTCGGCTTATCTACCGATGCAAACAACTGATTAGGATGAACTTGTTTCAGTGATGTGGTAAGTACGAGATCTAAAATTTCCTCTTCGACGGTCCTCTGTAAGGGATGATCGAATACAAGGGCGCCCGACAAACATACAAATTCGCAAGTCTATGTCACTTGAAAAATATATGAAACTGATTTCTAAACAACGTGAAAATTATGATAAGCATGGCAGACTTAGAACTACTATTCTATGCTACAAACAAGCCTATGAAGCTCTCTCAACCAGTAGCGGTCAACCTCGGTCATGACTTTTCCTGCTCGCTATTTAACGTTTCCTTAGACCTAACTCACTAAATATAGACTTGCATTATAATTGTAGCATTTGTCAAAGTTATCTTGTTTAAATTCTTTTTTTTTTTTTTTAAAAATTAGAGGTAGAAGCTAACAACCATAACAGCCGCATAAAGCCGGTGGTGCAAGCAATTAAATTATCAAACGCGGGTACAAGGAAGCAGGCTAACAACAGTGCTAGAGATGTTTAAGTTTGGTCTCTAATTCTATCTCTAACTTTCCTCAAATTACATGACTTAAATCATACTACGAACTTCCATTCGACCGCACAAGAAAAAAAAAAACTATTCTTCAAAATTATTTTGACCATAAGAAATCAATTATGATATAGTAATGTCTTCATCGGTCCAAACATTTAACTAAACATTAAAAAAAAATAATCACTTTTTCACTTTCTAATACTTTGAAAGGATTGTTTGGTACTTAATAATACAAGATTGATTAATATGTCTATCATACTTTTTCAGAGTCAAAATAATCTCGAATAATAGCATTTCTCACCACATAATTGTATGATTTCACTGGAATTTAAGTTATGTGGGTGAGTTAGAGGTAGAGATAGAGATGAAAGTTAGAAATGCAGAGTATTTTTTTTAGAGACAAACTAAAGATAAGATAGAAAATTTTATAGGGGTGTGGGCCGTGTGGCATTGTTCGTCGTGACTCGTGAGTAGCTCCATCAACCATCATGCCAACTAAAAAGGTGATAAGTCTCTTAAACTCACTTGGTGGTGACATTATCACAGTCCCAGGAGAAAGCCAACAAGAGCAGGAGTAATTCATACCTTACTACCCTGTAATGAGCAGGGATTCCCCTCCAGACCTTCTCTTGCTTTCTGAAGTTATCTGCTTAAATTTCTTTTTTAAAAGAGTCTAATTTGCACTCACAATATCCACCATTTCTGATGGCCTCCTTTTCCCTCCATCTCAATCCTTTATCACCAAGTCCTCACTACCATAAGCACAATCCCTTAAAATCTCACCTAAAAATTGGATTTTTTCCATTAAGATTTAGTCATAGTTCATGTTCTTTCGATAGCAAAACTAGATACAAAGGAGTCCGATGTTGTAGAATGACGGCCTCAGGTTCATCCACATGGAAGGAGACAAATGGAGGTGATGTTACAAACTTGATTATTCTGCAATTTTAATTGCTTAAAACTTAAAAATGTTGGTGTGTTTGTTTAAATGGTATTTGGTTTGTTCAGATAGTCTATGATCCTGATGAGAAGATGAATAGGTTGGCAGATGAAGTGGATAAGAACGCTGGGCTCTCCAGATTGACTCTCTTCTCTACTTGTAAGGTGAATAGTTTTATAGTTTTGAGCCTTGCTTAATAAATTGTGTGTTCTATATTTTTGGGGGTTGTGTTTGACTGTTGAACTTGGCTTATGCAATCTGGCAGATAATTTTTCTTTTTTCCTTTTATTTTCTTTTTTTTTTTTGGTTGAGGATAACGGGGAAGAGGAAGGATGGTTTCTAAGATTTGGCATCCCTTTTTCATGTAAGATTGTCCTGTAGGAGAAAATTGCTTTTAATTTAAAAGACAAGCACATGGTGAAAGCATATATATGCTTTATAGGGAGTTGACATTCCACATCCAAATTAACTAACAACTGATTCAATTAAGAATTGGGTTAGAGAAGTGGTAAGAACCTGTTATAAAGTTGACTCATATCTTAGCTCTGATAGTTACCTAGAATCTTTTGTGTTCTACGCGGATAGTTAGCTTTTGCTAAGGAATACTTTATTTGCTAGCACTTGGTTGTATGCTTTGTTTTAATGTTAATCCTTCTGCTAACTTCTATTTTGTCTTTGGATACCATTAAAATTTTCCTTATCTCCAACAAAGATCAGAGATCGCCTCTCAACTAATGTGGCAGGTGTTCCACTTGATAGAAACTTGGTGAGGCTTATGTTAGTGTATACAAGGTTGTACCGTGTGGCTTCTACTCAACATTACAATTATTAATGTTTTTATTATATCTTTTGTGTTGTTTCCAGATTATCAAAGCACTTAATCTTTATAGGAAAAATACCGGCAGTGCTAACTTCTTTTGGGTAAGTTTTCCGTGTCTATTAAATAACGTGGGTGCTGATTGTGAAAATCGGAGTCCTGTTTATCATTTTCTTTTCGGAGTCCTGTTTATCATTTTCTTATAGTATGGATTGTGAAAATCGCATATTTCAAACGAAGTGTAGGTCCGCCCTTTTCTTTAAAATGTGTTTACTCTGTAGAATTTCTGAAGGGTTGCTTTTCTTACACAAATATAAGTTTGGAAGAGATGTTTGTTCTGTGTACAGCTTCTGCTAGGTGCCTCTTTATAGTTGTGATAGCAGAGAACTTTAGATTGATCTCAAGCAAAGGGGTAAATGTTATGAATTGGTGTTTCCCTTTTTTTTTTTTTTAGTAACATTGATTTTTCCAATTTGTACTGTAGTATGCGTTTGCCTCTCTAGTCCTACTCAAACAATTCTACCACTAAAGCAATAGGGATTCCTCGGATACTATTTCTTAATAAAAAGGCCTATGTTCGATTCATTTTTCTAATCTCCGAGCATGTTTACGATTTATTCAATATATAGCCTGCAAACTTCTATGTTTCACTTTTAGTTGCTTAATGTTTTCTTTTTCCAATCGCCAAGCATGATTAGAATCTCCAAGCTTTCTGGTGAGATTTAGTCGCCTCGACCTCAAGCCATGAGAAGAAATTAAAGAAGAAAAAAGAACCAAAAAGGGAAGTTAAGAGGAGCTATGTGTATTTTCGGGCTCACGCCCAATATATTGAGAAGCAAAGCTACAGTCCAAAAAATTGGGCTCGCCTTGGGACAGTCTCCAGTTGGTTTTAGGATGGGTCCAGCAGCACTTTGGCAGCAAAACATAGCTAATAAAGGGCCGTGAAGTTACTACTTAAGCATTGACAGTGGAATCGACTGTTGAGTTTGAGGTTGAAAAATTTGTGGATTTTATAGTGGGTCATGTTTTATATTTTGAAGCGTCCCCTTATATGGGACTGGGGAGATATTTTTTGCTTGTTCTCCCTCATATTGCTTTTGAGATGCTTTTGTGCTCGTCTCCTGGGGTTGGTTCACATTGAACCACATCATTTCGCTAGTGGGGTTTTGTTCGCATTTATAACTCAGCTGTGATCCTATGCTTTTGCAATGGCGCCTCTGAATTTAGCGACTTTGGAGCACTGAGGTTGTAAACAACTGCTAAACATAAGTAAGAATTCCACCACCATTGGTCGTTTTCTTTGAGGATCAAGTGCAAGTACCTCGTCCTTTGAGATGTTTGGGGTACATGGTGATTTTTGATGACCCACTGCGTGCACCATGCATGCAACTATCTAGCCATCCATATGAAAAAGCATATATTCAACCTCAAAATTTCATTTTCATTTTATAATTTGCAACGAACTGCCTGGGATCTCTAAAAAGATCCTTGTCTTCAGAAGGGGAGGTCCATTCGTAACCACTGGACGATGCAGAATCAAGCATATTGTTGCCCCAACTGTCTACCAATGGTCTTACAGCACCGACACCCATGGATGTTGGAGGCCATGACTCATGAATCCAATCTTTCCTCGAAGGTATCGAGTTCAAGCTCCAGTCTATAGATGAGTAGTCGACATGAGATAACGATCTGCCATTGCTCCAGTCAATAGCCGACAAAGACTCAGATGATCTACCATTAGCAGGATTAGAAAATAGGCCTAATGAAGATGGTGCAATAAGGGATGAAGACGATGGAGGCATCACAATGCTTTCGCCAATATCAACCCATCCTACGCCATTGGTCTCCATGCCACCCGTCGTAACATATGGCTGATATCCTTTATTCTGAAACTGAGGTCTTGAACCAGTATAGGCCAAGCCAAGCGTGTTGGCTCGCATCAAACCATTCATATTCCGCACAACATCTATATCTGACATGCCGTTTGGATACCATCCTGTTGAAGATGCTGGAGGCGAGGCAGAAGCAAACCCATTCATGCCCATCGATGTGTGATTTTGCTTAATACTGACAGATTGAGGGCGTTGCATCAAAATAACAGGCTCTCTTGGCATCCCTGTCTGTGAGCTCACCCTGGTCTCAGGGGCCCAATTGTAAATTGGGCTTCTGGCCTCATAGGAGAAGATGGTACTTGCAATTGTGGTGTTGAATATGAAACTGGTAAACTAGAGATTGCACTAACCCACCGCTTCCCCGAAGGCAACACATCCTGGGACATCGTCCACTCTGTTCCAGACTGTTGGATGCTCAAAGATTGGAGACCTTGCAATGTCCTCTCCGTCATGATGGGCTGCGGGGGAACTCTACAACCACTCTAGAATTTCCTCCAGCATTCATCTGTTGAATTTCAATGGAAGCAGGAATAGCAGTCCCTTTAAATTGAGTTTTACCAATGGCAACACCACCTGATACACTCAGCATTGTTGTGTCATTACCGGCAGTGCCACCAGCTTCTAGAACATTCTCCGTTATTTGTTGCTTCTGAGCCTCAAGTATCTGTGCAGCCTTGTTCAAATCACCTTCACAGGTAACAGCGGCCCTCTCAACCTCCTGTTGAGTGCATTTAAACATAGTCTCCAACTCTGAAATTCTTGCAAGCTCATTAGCAATATCAATTTTCATACTACTCATTCCCACAGCTTCGCAGGCCCACTTGATCTCCTCAAAAAGCCACGCAACAGAGTCCTCCACCCGTCCTTCATTTACCAAGAGGGCAAGCCTAGCCCGTTCAGATGAGAAAACTGTTGAGAATATTGTGGAATCTCTTATTTTAGTAAAGATATACCGGAGATATTAATATTTATATCTTGATACAATTTAGAAGAATATATTTGGAAGCTCTTATTTTCACACACGGAGATCTATCTTTAGTAGAGATAATTCTTGAGATATTTTGCTAAAATAAAACTATGGTTACTCCAACTTATATTTATAGTGATTGATTCTCTTCCTCTATGATTTTTGTAACCGGCTTGCGATGGTTTTTCTCCCCCAGGTTTTCCACCGTAAATTTTGTGTATTTTGTGTGCTGATTTTTATGATTTTATTTTTTTCACATGGTATCAGAAGCAGATCTGACCATCGAATTAGGTGGGAAATCAGAATCTCAGCATCGATTAAACCTATCAAAATTCAGTTTTCCACATTGCTCCGCCGCCGCACTGTGCAATCCACCGCCATCAGACATCCCACCGTCACGCTGCACGTTGCGTTGTCCGTGTCACCGCTGCCACGCATCGGATCATACTAGCACGTCATCACCACTCTTCATCCCATCGCCGTGATTGTCCTCGCTGTCATCTCTCCGGAAGAATTGAGAAATTGTCACTACGGTCAATCGCGAAGCTGACGACATCGTTGCATTCTTTCTCCGCATCACTTGAAGGAAGTTTAATTCAGCACCTAGCGGATCAATTCATCACGTTAAAATATCTCTCATAATCTGCGTCTCTACTTTAGTTCAGATTTTTCTGTTTATTCAATATGGAGTATAATACTAACCATGAATTGTATCACTATCAACGCTATTATTGCAGTTATTGCAAAAGACATGGTCATACGCAGGATCATTGTTGGAGATATCACAGCGATACAAATTGGATATTGAGGAAGATGTTGAAGATAGTTTTCCAAAAAAGCCAAGAGGCTCATGTTTCAAATATTCCTACTACTTCAGTTGCAGGTGATCATTATGCTTTACTATCCAATTCTGACACTTGGTTGATTGATTCAGGTGCCACAGATCACATGACATCCAAGGAGAAACTTTTAACAGATATTCGACCTTTACAACACCAGTCCATCTCAGTCGCAAATGGTGATAAGATTTCGATTAATGGGAGCGGAAAAATAGAAATATTTTCTGCTACTTCTGAGTCATTATTTGTTCCAGCTCTCTCTTCAAATTTACTATCTGTCAGTAAAATCACAAAAAGACTGGAAGCAAAGTGATTTTTTTAATCCACTGGAATGATCTTTCAAGATGGCAAGAACTTGGTGCAATCATTGTGACACACAGAAAAGAGGAGAACTTTTACACTATTAATTCTCTGACAATCTTCAAAGGCTCTTCATACTAGCAAAAATAAGGAGACTGAAAAGCTTCGTACATTATGGCATCGACGAATGACGCATCCTTCAGATAAGATCTTTTCTTAAATATCATTCTGTAGAAGTTAAAATATCCAACATAGTCACATGTGATAGCGCTGCCACTTGAGGCAAAAGAACATTAGATTGCCTTGTCTTACCAGTTCTACATGTTTTCGGAACCTAAAGAACCATCGTGAACTTGTTACATTCGAGTAAAGGATGGTTTTTGTGGAGCCCCTTTGCAGTGAACCTCTCGATTATGTCGCATTGACTTAAGTTTATCGGAATGATCTTCAATCTAATTCTCACAATGGCGTCATATTGTGAGCTTGTCAACTACCGGTAGTAATGAGATCACTACTCTCATCGTATGAGCAAAGCAAGCTGTGTATTAGTCTTTCCGGTCGCTTCACATGCTGTGCTGCTTAGAAATAAGAGTGATTGTCTTTGAGCCTTTCAAACTATTTCCAGTATGGTATGTACTCAGTATGAAAGCACATAAAAATAATGAGGACTGACAATGGTACGGCAATATATGAATAGAAATTTTTGCCTTTTTAAGAGTAAGGGCAATTGTCCACCAGACTTCATGTGTGGCACACCTTCAGCAGAAATGAATAGGCTGAAAAGGAAAGAATAGACATTTACTAGAGTTACTCGAAGTCTACTATTTCATATGAAGTGTTCCTAAGGACTATTGTCATATGCCTGTTCTACCAGCTGCTACTTTGATTAATCGTCTACCTTACTCAGATTTTGCACAATAAATCACCACTTGAAGTTTTGAATTAGTAAAAACTTGAAATTTCCATTTTGAGAGTCTTTGGATGTTTATGTTACGTTCATTTGCAGCATCACAGTGAAACTCGACCTCGTCCAGTAAATGTATTTTTGTGTTACGTCCACCACTCAAAAAGGGATAAGTGTTATATCCATTGACCAAGAAACTTGCACATTTCAGAGATGTTCCTTTGTTAAAATGAATCTTTATTATAGTGCTCGGGGGGTGAAGTGTCATTGGGGAGAATTGTACACAACAGAAACTGATCACTTCATGCCACACATCAGTCCAGAGCCGCAGTTTAGTCCCGAGACACAGATTAATCCAGAGCCGCATTTAGTCCCGAGACACAGGATCAGTCAAGAGCCGCACTTCAGTCCTAAACACAGATTACAATCAAGATTCATCCTCATGATGTTACGAACTTCCAAATTACTACAGAGCAATTCAGCAATCTTATACTCAGAATTCATAGATTTGCCTCCTACAAACTTATTCATCTGCACAACCTCTAACTACACGAAAATCAGGTCGGGTCATCCATCCACCAGCTTGGCAGAAGGATTATAATGGCAAATAATGCTCATACAGGTAACAATCCAATTCAGATATTATATCTTAATAAATTTCTAACGAATTATGCTAGCTTTCTTGCCAAGATAGAAAATACCACAGAACCACATGTTTGAAGATGCGAGGATGTCTGCAGAATGGATAAAAGCAAGATGATGCAATTACACTCTTGAAAAAAATCGTACTTGGAAATCTGCAAATGCCAAGTGGCAAACGCCCAGGTGGATGCAAAATGGGTGACAGATCAAATACAATAAGTGATGGATCTATAGAAAGACATTAAAGCGGAGCTCGTGCTAAAGGATTTACTCAAACTGATGGTATAGATATAAAGAAACCTTTTGGCCTTTTTCCCCCTGGTGTGAAACATGAACACATTTCGATTCTCTTATCTGTTGCCACAACTGGTTTGGCCACTTTTCAAATGGATGTAAAAAAATCTTTCTTCACGGAGATTAGAAGAAGAGGTTTATATGAAGGCTTCCTCCTGGACATCTTTTAGAATCACGTGTGATAGTAAGTTTGCAAGTTGAAAAAAGCTATCTATTGGCTCAAAACAATCACCAAGAGCTTGGTATGCCAAAGTTAAGTTCTGCAGCTTAAATCAACTTTCATTTCAGTTTGTGCATCGACTTTCCATGTTGTAAAAAAGGTGTTTCAGCAACTGTTGTCGTTATTATTTATGTTGATTTGATATATATATCCTTGATTGATGCAACAGGAATTTCTAATCTCAAAATCATATCTTCGAGATAAATTACATCAAAGATCTTGGTCATATGAAATTTCTTGGGATTTGAGATTGCTCATAATCCTGACAAAGGGTGGTTTATCTCTCAGAGAAAAGTATATCTTGATTTGTTGAAGGAGACTAGTAAACTCGGCTGCTAAACCTGCAGAAAACCACCAATGGATTATAAAGGAAAAATTATCCTGAATGAAGAAAGCCACTTCATGACATTGCGGCGTTTTCAAGATTAGTAGGTCGTCTTTAATTTATTGATATCACACTGTCCAAGAGTATTTCTTTATCGGTAAGTTATATTAGCCACAGATTTAGGGAGTGCCCACAGTTGGGCAACATGAAATGGTGGAACGAATTCTCAGATACCTCAAAGTATCTCCAGGAGAGTATTAGGTTCAAGAAGAATGGACACCTTGAAATGACTGGCTATTCCGATGCTTGATTGGGCAGGTGATCTTCAATAGAAAGTCTACTTACAGAGGTATTGCACATTTGTTGGAGGAAATTCTTGTTTGCTTGAAGAGTAAAAACAAAATGTTGTCGCAAGATCAAGTGCAGAAGCCGAGTACAGAGGTAGGCATCCACCACAAGTGAGTTGATTTGCTTAAAGCCTTGTTACAGGATATGGTTTTAACCCAATTACCCCCAATGAAATGAGTTTTTGATTTAATAAGCGCTCAAACCAAACATTGCATTCCAATCCGGTATTTCATGAGAGGACAAAAACATATCGAAGTCGACTGTCCACTTGTCAGGAGGAAAATGGTTCAGGGCAAGATAATTTATACTCCATATATTCTCAAGCAAAGATCAGCTAGCTTGATTTTCTAACAAAGCCGCAAGGGAAAACAACCAATTTCAGCATCTTTTATCCAAGTGGGCTCGATTGATATGTTCGCTCCAACTTTGAGGGGAGTGTTGAAATATTGTGAATTCTTTTTAGTAAAGATATATCGAGATAGTTATATTGAGAATATTCGTGATCTCTTTATTTTAGTAAGAAGATATATTTGGAGAGCTCTTATTTTAGTAAGAGATATATTTGGAGATCTCTTATTTTAGTAAGAGATATTCTTGGAGATATTGTTGCTAAAATAAACTATGTACTCAACTATATTTATAGTGGATTGATGCCGCCATCTTCCTCATGATTTTGAGGACCGGCTTCGTGGTTTTTTCTCCCGTTAGGGTTTCCACCGTAAATTCTTGTTATTTGTGTGTCATTTATGATTTATTTTTCCACAGAAACCCATTGCAACAAGCTTCTGAGAAAGCACTTCTAATTTCCTGGACATAAGAAAAGTAGTAGAACGCTCGTGGAGCTCCTGTGCGCGCCTCTCTCTCTGGCGTTGGTGCTTCCTTTCATTCTTCTGACGGATCTTCTCGCGCTTATCGTTGTCAGAGCCAGGAACGGGCTCACAATGACGCGGAGGGCTCGTTGCTGTTTTCTCTTTGAGCTCTTCCGCTTCACCTGAGCAACTCCCATTGTTGGATGTCGAACCGTAAGAGCTCCCAAAATTGTCATCCGCGTCATCAATGGATAGCAATCTATAGTCATTCTGAAACAGAGAACTGGAAGACGGTGCAATGCTAGTATTACCACTACTAATAGACGAAGTAGATGGCCACGATGACACTTTGAGCTGCTCCTTAGGGCCCTTAGATGCCGCCGGAGCCGCCGCCTTAGATTTTGATTTCGATGCGGTTGACATTTTTATATAATCGACAAAAATCTACAAATAAAAAACAAAAAAAAAAAGAATTAGAAAACCAACAACAGCTGAAGATTCAATAATAAATGCGCAAGCGCATTAGTTCCGCCGGAAAAAAATAAACAACAAAAAGAAGCAGCAAACGAAAAATGAATCGAAAATGAAGATATTAAGAGACCGAACAGACCTGAAGAAAGAGAAGCAGATCTGGTTGAGGGGGGTCGGAGATTTGAAGGGGATTAGGGTTGCGAGGGGGAAGAGGAGTCGCTTTGCGAGGCTGGGATTAAATGAAATTTGGAAAAGAAGAAAAAAGGCTAACGCGTTGCGGGAGGCCATAAATAGAGAAAGTCGGGAGGAGGTTGGTGGGTCCCCAGGTTGACGGTGGATGTAAGAACATAGGAGCCTGCTTTTCGGAAATCTAAACATTTGAAGGTCTAATTTGTAAAGTTAGTTGATCCCTCGTGTTCCAAATGGGTTCCGCTGAAAACAACTGGATTGAGCCAAATTAATTACTGTAAGCCCAAAAATTGTTGCCAGATAAATTAAAATGCTCGGCAAAATCAAATTCTTTTTTAAATGATATTTGGGAATAAGGTTCAACATAGTTAACATGTCTTTTTTATTTTGTTGCTGAGTCATAACATAAGCATCAAGCATCAAATAAGTAAAAATAGTGATAAATGGTTATTGAAAACAAATTTTAATTTATGATTGTGAAGTAAATAATGTCTGTTACAAGTTCCTTATTAGAAATCTAATACTTTTGTCCACCCTCCTTTCCCTTCGCAGGTCTCAAACCAGGGTATTCATCTAACAGGGGCTGTGAGTGCTCGTACCAGCTCCCAATGAACGGATGACAATGTCTATCTCTATTTCATTGTAAATACACTTATTGGAAGTTTCCTGTAAATGTACTTACAAAAGTTTACGACAAGGCACATTTGGTAGCTCATACAAGGTTTCTATCTAAAAACCATAATCCAAAACCGTGTACAAATAAGGAAGGGAATTAACCAAGTTCATATCACCAAACTTGGCGTAAGTATCCTTGGTCACCAAATTTTTGTCAAATGTGATGCCATATCCCGAGCTAAAAATGTAATTGTTGTTGCTGGTAAATTTTATATATACTTCGCTTCTACGGTATTCCTGTAGAAAATTGGGGTTTATGATTTTCAATATCAAATTACTGGAGTCTCTCTTGGATTGCAGAGTACAACCCCGACAGTTCATCCAGACGAGTAAAACTGATTAATTCGTGAATGTTAAATGAATTAAGGGTTAACTAAGATTCACGGTAGAAATTCAAAAAAATGATACTCGATGAAATTTAATGTTAGTTTTGTGACGATCTGGAAGAGATTCTGGCGATCTACGCATTTTCCAACAAACTGGCTTCCAGTCAAAAATAAAGGAGTGAAAAAAAAAAATACATCAAATAAGATGATACGTTCAGAGAGCTATTGCATCATAAATTTTGAAGTCATTGAGTAATTCGCCAGTTTTCCATTGATAATCTACAAGTTCAGCAAATAATAGTGGAGAAAAGGACAAGACAAAAGAGGTAGCACCAGCTGGTTTATCGAGTTTCCAAATTTACCCTTCGTCCGGACCTGAATCCGGATCAACCGCGCGCACCTCCGCCGAACCATTTCCTGGCGATGGCTCCTTCTCCACCGCCGCTGTCACCACGTCACTCGTCTTCGTCTCCGAGATGGCGTTGAAGGAGCCAAACTTGGGCGTGGTCCCGATCGGCGCGATCCCAGCTGTGTCGAACGAGAAGGAGAATTCCCGCGCAGCATCTTCGAGCTCGTCGGCGACGTTCTCCAGAGCCGCCGGAGAAATCCTCCGCCGCTTTAACTCGCGCCTTTGGTCCTCGTCGGAGACCGGACTTTCTTCTTCGTCTTCGCGGGCGGAGTTACGGCAGTCCGCCAGCTGGCCTGGATGGAGATCATCGGTGTTCCTGTCAAGAAGACTATCTACCGGCAGCGGCGGCCGCGGTGGTGAGCTGAGGGCAGTGGAGGCGATCTCCTCCGCTGACGATGCCATCTCTGAAGAGGAAAGAGAGCGTAGGTTTATTAGTTGCAAGTAGCAACTTAGGAAATAGGAATTACAGCTAAGAAGAAAAAAAAAGGTATCAACAGGAAAGCGGGTTGCGAATGGTCAGTTACATAATTGCCCCTCGTTGCTAACAAGGGAAGTATTTACACTAATTAATCTATTAACAATTAAATACATTGCTGAAGAGATCAACCGGACAGCTTCGCAACGATGACATGCTGACGACTTCAAATCAGATAACAATTGGTCAAACTCTCAGTTCACTCATCAGTTATCATGTACCCTAGAAATGGCCATATTTGACGATGAAAGCAACAGTCAACGTAGAAAAAGGGGATGAAAAATGGCAGACTTAGAAATGACAATATCATAAATAGTTTCTCGAACTTTTTTAGTTTTTTCCCAAACCTAAAATGCCACTTTTTAAAACTAAAGTAAAAAATTGGATTTCTGTAAGAAACTGCAACGTCCCTGTTTCTAAGATGGGATGTAGCAGTTGCATGTGCTTTCGCTAATAGTGCAAAATTAAGACTACATTCTTTATTCCAGACCTTTTAGAGAAAGCTAACTAATACTATTATTGATTGAGAAGGATGTATAAAAAATCATATGCCAGCAAAGCTAGCAGAAGTAATAGCTTCCGTCCTGTGCTATTGATTTTGGTCTCTTTTGTTTTTATGGGAAATGCCATATCAGCCCCAAATTTTAAAAAGCCGCGCATTTTAGTTCCTAAAAACGCAGAAATGCGAGCTGACGTGCGACGTGGCAGTGCACGCCGTCATATCGGTGCAAAAATATATTTTTAGGAGCTGAAATGTCAAAAGTTTAAATAGAAAGGCTGATATGCCAAAATCTTTTTTTTTTTTTTTTTTAACGGCAGGGTTATTCGTCTCGCATCTGCACTGCCGGTATATTTGTCCCCCTAGGGAAACCAAGGCTAGCAGGCTTCAGCCTACCCAGCCTAGTAAACTCACTGTGTGGCCACCTCATACAGCCCATGGGCTCCGATACATGAGAAATTTATCCAGGGGCGACTTGGGGATTGCATCCACGTCAAGCGCATGAGCGCGAGTGGGTGCTCCTTGGTTCCCGAAGATCGAACCCGATAGGAATTTCAGTAGTATAAAAACCGCAGATTCTCTGTTTAAACTGTATGAAACCATACTGGGATAAAAGGAAACTCATCATGACATCATATCTTAGCTTCATAGTTTCCAACAGATCCATCTCTCTCTCTCTCTCTCTCTCTCTCTCTCTCTCTCTCTCTCTCTATCTCTATCTATATCTATATATATATATAGATAGAGAGACATCATATCATATCTTGCCATGTAATTGTTTTTTTTTTTTTTTTTTTTTTTTTTTTTGGGTTGATCTTTTTCTTTCATCTGCTTCTTCACAAACTTTATGAATGAAGCACTGTGGTGTCGTTTTGACACCTCAGGTTTTCTCAAAAAAAAAAAAAAGAAAAATATATTTGGTTTAGAATTTTTTGTAGAGTATTATTAAAAGTGAGTATTAATGGGGGTGGTGTAGGTAATAAAATTTCAAAAGTTTTTTAGATTGTAAGGTCCAACAGAAGAAAAAAAGTAATTTATATGTGCAGTTGATATCTTAAGTTTATTTTTTAATGGTCGTCATTTAAGATGTATTTTTAAGATGAGCTATTAGAATAATAGATGATATATGCGGCTAGTATAGAAAAACTATATGTGCTTGTTGATTTCTGTAGATATAATTAGATTCAACTTAAGATAGACAAAGTACCAGTTAGATAAAATAAACATTTCTATATAAAAAAGAACAGCTAAAGTAAGAATTTTATATATAAAAACAATAACAACATAATAATCAAAATTATAAAAGAACACACAATAGACTAGTCTTTTAATCCGGTAGTTGAATATTTGTTAGTTTGGATCGGATGATAGACAGCACAGTGTTTTGATTGGCCCAAACGTACCCGCACTCAAATCTTTGTGCTTCCCCACAAAACGATAACGATAGAGAGAATTCGCACTCCTAATAGAGTTGCAGGATTGGCCTGCACTTTCTACGGCTGGCTGTGGCAAGCCGCGAGCTGGCTAGCACTGTTTGTTGTCCGGGCCGAGCCGAGACAAGCTGGCCAGCATTATCCATTGTCAATGCCGGCCGTACGGGGCACAGTTTATTAAAATGTTTTTTTTTTTTTTTTTTAAAGAATGTGGAGCTCTATCAACAGAGCTCTCCACAGCTCCTTGGGATCTTTGCTGAAGCAGAGCACCTTTGCACGCGGCGCCCCGCGCGAGGGGAAAAATATTACATACGGGCCGGCCCGCGGACTAGGCCGAGGGCCAGCTCTATCTGAAATTTCGAGACTGACCCACACGGCGCTGATGGGATGGTAGCCCGTGCCCCGTACGATCTATCGGAGGGGCAGGACTGCGGCCCACACGGATACGGACCTTGCAGGCCGCAGGCCGTATGGTCCGTATGGGCTGCACGCTAGGTTTGCATCTCTTGCTCCTAAGTCTCAAGGCTTTTGTTATCCATCAAACAGCAAAAGTTAATGGTCGTTCCGTTCTTATGACTCAAAGATAGATTCGTTATGCCACAACTCTTTCTATTGTTCCCCTACTTTTCGATATAAGGCTAGTATATTTTATACCACAGTAAGTTTGTTAAAGCTGATGTCTCATGTTGTTCTGCATTGCCAGTTATTACAACTCTCTAAGATTTAGTAGTATAGTTACGGTTATTAGAAGATGAGACTCCCTACTCGGAACAAAATCTAAGTGGGAATCTGCTTGAGGAAATGCAAATGCAAGAACAGAGCTTTGTCAGTCTCAATGAGAAGGCATTGTGAGTAAATTATAGTCAATCTTTGCATTAGATGAGTCGAAGGCCATGGCAAGCTCGAGGGAAAAATATCCTGACACTAGAAGAAGTTTGGTCCCTCTTTTCAATGTCTTGACGGAAGTCTGTAATTTTCTTTCTTTGGCACCTCTGTGTTTCTCTGCTTCTAAATTAGTTTTGGATTAGTAACCTATGAATGATTGCTTTTTAAGGCAAACACCTCCATTAGTGGCTTCCCGGACGGACATATTTGACTCTCTGGAGCTGTAAAGATGAAGTTCGTAAAAGGACACCTTGTGAAAGTAAGTGCATTTAACGCTTTTATTAGTTCGAGCTTACCTAGGCAATGGGTGACTATCATTGTCCAATCTTTTTTTACTTTGATGAACTGATGAATGCGGTTCCACTTGTTACGCTTCCAGTTAGGGTCTGTTTACATTGGAAGGAAGTGAGGAAAGTGGAGAAAGTGGTTAAGTCACTTTCCTCACTTTCTCCACTTTTCTTGTTTACTTAAAAAAGAAAGTGGGACAAGTGACTTTTCTCACTTTCCATTTACTATTCTTTTATATAGGATTGTTACCTTCCCCACTTCTCTCCAAATTAAAGAGAAGTGGGGAAAGTCAAGTGTTGTATATATATATATTATAATATTATAAAATATTACTAATAATAATATTATATTAATAGATAATATTTATTAATAATAAAAAATAAATTATTAGTAATTTTAAAAAATTATATTATGTAATACTTAGTATTATATATAATAATATTTAGCTAATATATAATTAATGTATACATAAATAATATTTTATTAATATAACATTTATTTTATTAATAATAATTAAAATATTTTTATAATGTATTAATATACTTATTATTAATAATAAATTTTTAATGATATACTATTCTATTTTAATATTTATACTATTATTCAATATTTTATATCATTTATATTATTTATTAACATCTTTTATTAATATATTATTATACTTATTATTAGCAACCTAGGTTTTTAATGATAATTCTATATTAATATTAATACTATTATATTAATTAATTATTAAATTATTAAATTTTTAATAATATATTTATAGTTTAATTATATATTAATAATATTAATAATATATATTATTATTATATTAGTAATAAAAAATTGATTATTTAAATATATTTAAATTATTTTAATTCACACTTCTCTCACTTTCGCAATTCGCTAAGTAACAATAAAATCAAACGTACTTTCTATCAGCAATTTTTTTTTTCTTTTTTTTTTTTTTTTTTTTTTTTTGTTTTTTTTTTTTTTTTTTTTTTTTTTTTTCTTTTTTTTTTTTTTTTTTTTTTTTTTTTTTTTTTTTTTTTCTTTTTTTTTTTTTTTTTTTTTTTTTTTTTTTTTTTTTTTTTTTTTTTTTTTTTTTTTTTTTTTTTTTTTTTTTATGTTTTTTTTTTTTTTTTTTTTTTTTTTTTTTTTTTTTTTTTTTCCTCCCACTTTCCATTCTCTCACTTTCCTCCCACTTTCCTCCTACTCACTTGCCTCACTTTCTCTAAAGTAAACAGCCTCTTATCTGCAGTTGAAAGCATCAAAAATTTCTGTTCTCTTAAAAAGTTTAATGAACAACTAATGAGTCACTCTGGAATCCCACAAACTTAAAACTTAAAAAGCTTTTTATCTTTAGGGACTCCCCTCGTACGTTATAGAAGTGCTGATGTAGAAGGGATTTTTCTTTAAAATAATTGCTTTGACATTAAACCTCAGAGAGAGAGAGAAGGAAGATTGGAGCACTAAGAAGGCAGGATAAAACTCTGAAAGTTGCAACATGGCTGGAGGCCGTTTTCTTCCTTTCGCCATAATTTTCTCTTTTCGACAGTGGCAAACTGTAGTCACGTAAGCATGTAAGTTTCCTGTTGCATTAGAAGTTAGTTATCCATCCTGTCATTTATACATATGGCTGTCTAGACTCTAGATGAATCATAATTTAGCTTTTTGAGCAACCTTTATACGAATTAAGATGGCTATGAATGTCTTTGGCTACTATACCTAAAGATTTTGCCAGGAGAAAGTTGATACAATGAATCCTCGTTTACGTGCATCTATATTTTAGTAAAAATCAGGTGGTGGGATGCTTGATAAAAATTTGAATACACTGATGGATATAGAATTTTGGTGACAAGGAAATGATGGCAAGGGGCTTATCAGGATAGTGGATAAATTTTCTTTTGGCAAAGTAAAGCATAGGTTGATGGTAAATCCTGTATAGTCTCTCTTATAATTATGTCTTTATGTTTTAATTTTTCATGTTGCTCCTTCGAGCTGGAAGGATGCTTTCTTTAGTTAGACCGTTAATCCAGTTTGGCTTACCTGCTCTTGCACATAGGTGTTTATCTTTAATAACTTCTAAATAGATTGTGCATTTAACTTTTGCCATTTATCATTGAAAACAACTCGTTTAAAGTTCTTTGTTCTATTAGTCAAAACATGTCTATCTAGTGATTGAGTTGTGGGGATCTTGGGTTTCTCCATTAATCAAGACTGGCATATCGATTGCATATGGAACATATGAATATGGTTCATTGTAGCAAATCTGCCAAATCCAATATTTATGTCCTGAAATTGAGTTTCACATACTTGTTGCTTCAAGTAAGTGCTTGGTATTTTAATTTTTTAAAAAGCTTCACTGGAGAAGTGTAGTTTCATGATATTGTTTGAGCAATGAGGGATTCCTCATTTCTGTTAGGATTAAGTTTTATTATACAATTCTCTGCTTGCTACTCATTTGAGCATTTACTTGCAGAACGTTGTTAGAGAAGTAGTTGAGGACGTGGATAATATTGTTAATAGTGAGGCCATGCTTTTTAGAAGTTTTAATATCATGCAAGTCGGTTTGCATATCCAGTCAAAGCTGGGTAATGAGTTGGTGTGATTTGGTCAGCTTTTTAGCATCACCATACGAGACAACTGAGTTTTGCCCCATGTGTGTATTGTGGAGTTAGAGCTGCTCCTCCTAAAAATTGGATTATTTGCTTAACTGGGCCAAAAGTCAGCAATGCTCATTTATTTCCAAATACTGATAACCTACTTTTTCCATTAATTTTTGCTTTCATGTGGACTTTGTTAGATTGTGTGTTGATAAACATGTAACTGATTGGTCCTAAACCTCAAGATACATGTCAAGTTCGGTTGGAAGTTCACATGGAGGATAAAAAACATGAAAATGAAGGTAATGCAAGACAAAGTCATATGCTCTGTAGAAGATGCTCAAGGAGCCTAATTAAGGAAGAGTTGAGAACAAATATGATATTCAGGTGAATTGAAAATGGTAGCTGCCATGACAACGGAGGATGTGATAACAGCAGGAAGTTTTGGAGCTAGCAGCTTATTTATTTCGCCGATTTTGTGGAAACACTAGTTGGTGCACAAGATTACGAAGAATCAGAACTGGGAGAAAAAAAAAAAAAAATCAAAGGCCTAATAGGAGCAACCGTTCCTAATTATGGGAAGCTGCTGCTAGTTGGTGTTGTACATTGTACATGTAGCCGTTATCTTTAAGAACCATGCAATAAGTAACCATTAGAGCTTTGAGGATTTCTCAAATGACATCTAGTACAATTGGTTGAGTAATTAATTTTCTTCCTGCTGCTTTTGATAGAGCAATTACAATGTTTAGTTCAAGATCCAATGATTGGCACCATCTAGATATGTGATGTTAAGGTCCTAAACTATTTACACGTCAATTTCCATCATGCTAGTCAAATCATCTCTACCAATCAGTATCCTTCTTTTTGCAAAGTACCATTGGTTGTCAGACGGGTCATGAACTTGAATTCCTGCCCTGCTAAGCAAGCCGTGTTCAATCTGATGTAATATGTCAAAACCTTGATATAGAAATTTACGTACAGTGAGACTTATGGTGACTCAGCATGAACTGCTATGATGCATAAGTGGAACCAGCTCTTGTGAAAATTTTTTGTCCAGGGGCAAGGATCGCCAGAGGATCGTAAGCAAGCTTTCGCTTGAGGAACAGTGCCCATCTGGTCCCAAAGTGGGATTTCCACTCATCCTGTGTGGTGTAATGAGGTAGATATTGTTTCACGCCAAGCCCAGAAGTCTTGCAGAATTCTAGTATCCTGTTGTTTATCCTTAACGCTCGTTCTAAGTTATCGTGTTCAGTGGTTGATGGTGCTGATGAAAGGAAAGCCACCAAATAGAACACCTCTTCATCATCTGGGATGACGACTGATGTTCTATTATCCCATCTACAGAGAGGAATAAGCAGGTTTGTATCAGTCCAACAAAGGCTACAGAAAGTTTTACTGGTACTTTAGATAAGGTAATCTGTTTTTTTAAAAGAAAAAAAAAAAAATCTAAACATACTTGGATTTATTTACTGGATAGATCAAAATGGGACCATTGCTGCTGTCTGTGAGAATGCTTCCGAAGACTTCTTTAGCAAAGATGTGTATTTTGCTTCTTGGAACGAGGAGGTTCAGCCATGGATGAGGGATATCCCACAATCCCTTTGATTGCAGCTTCATCTCTGAAACATGCACTCTGTCTAGGAACTCCAGGTAAGTCACTTCCGTCTGGAAAAGTGTTGACGGTATGTATTTCAGCTTTGATAATAACCTGACCACTTCCTGGAACGATGAAAATAAAAAGACTCAGTTCAAATATCCATTGCTATCATTTTGATTTGCCTGGCGACAAATAATGTATTATACCTGGTTCATTGCATCAGCGTCATCGCGGTTGAAGTTTTTGGTCATCTCCAAGCAGTAGAGAGTTTTCCCATCAGAGTGGAACCGACTGGCTTGAACTGGGTCCTGCGGGTTGAACGAAGATCTCCAGTTGTTGAGAATTCCAGTTTTGTTTATTATAACGAAACCTTCTATGTAATCAAAAGTCTTCTCGGTTGATATCAGCATCTCCTGGTCTTCAGTAAAGCTTGCAAAGTCTGAGTACAGAATTCTGATCCACTTCACCTACAGGAACACAAAGCCACTATATGAGAGTACAAAATGGGAGGAACAGCATGAGAGCTCTTCTGATGCGTACCATTTTGGGTGCTGGTTCAAGAGCGATTCGAGCTTGGGTGATGATTCCGAACTGACCAAGTCCACCGAGAGCTCCAAAAAAAAGATCGGCATTCTCTCTAGCCGAGCAGGTTAGCACCTCTCCTCTTCCTACATTAATAATAGTTGGTATAGTTGGTACTCGAAAACAAATGATATAATATAATACTTCCCTATTGTATTTGTATATTGATATACTGGGCTATTAGGTTAACGGACCTGTGACAAGTTCCAACTGCATAACATTGCTGACCTGCGGGCCATGCCGGAAGGCCTGCCCGCTGATCCCGGCGTTCGACAGGGTCCCGCCGACTGTGAGATGAAGATAATCCGTCCAAGACTTGGGTGAAAGCCCGTGTCTAAGAGTCTCCTTCAGAACGTTTATCCAAAGTTCTCCAGCAGAAACATCAGCGTAAGCAGAAATCTCCCCATCTGCATGCACTTTGATTTTCCGGAGAGACTCCATACTTATCACAAGACCTCCGGCGGCCTGAGCTTGCCCTTGCAAAGAGTGCCCGTGGCCACGGGCGGCCACGGTGAGCTCCGAGCGGCGGCCGAGTTCAAAAACGTGTTTAACCGCCATGGAGACGTCTGAGACAGAGTTCGGGTACATGACGGCAATTGGCAGTGACATGAAACGGTTCCCGAAGTCTTTACCGAACTTTGAGACGTTGTTGACGGTTAAACATCCGTCGAAACGAAGGTTGTCGAAGGAAGAAGGAAGCTGTAAGTTTGAAGTATGCATTGTTGTTCTGCAAAGAACAAGAACAAACAGGATGTTAAGGAGAGTTGAGAGCTTCATGGGTGTTACTTGTCTGGGAGTTAGAGAGAGCAAAAAAAATGAGAGTTAGAAGAGTGGAGCAGAGGGAGAGGAGGAGGAGGGAGATTTAAAGGGGGAAGTTTGGGTTGTGCGGTGGTGGGAAGGTCAAGGAAAGCCTTCTCGAGCATTAGTAAATTTACAACAGTGGGACGACTGGTTACTTGCCTACTTCTCATTGGAAGATTTTCATCTCTGTTTTCTTTTTCTGGGATTTTTATTTAGGCGAAAAAACAAGGGAATTGAGATGGTGATAACGGCGACGTAACAGACGTCGCCGTCGATCGGACGGTCGATATCAGAAGATGGGGCCTGCGAGTGAGGGACGGTTGACGTAGGGCCACGTCGGAGACATCTTGGGCCTTTGAGGCAATCAGCACGGACCTCTTCGGAGAACCATTCCCGGGCCGGCTGGGGGGGAGATCCCCTAGTTATGACGTGGATCCCACGTGGTGGCCCCGGGGGGAGGGGGCGCCGTGCGGCCTGGAAGTTGGCATAAGACTTGAGAAGATGGTTTGGTCTATTGAGGAGGATGAGAAGAATGGAGTTTGTGATGGGACAAAAAGGAAGATAAAGGAATTTCTTATTCGTTTTGCTTATACCACGAGTATCCGATCCCAATTCCACGTTAGAACGACACTAATTTCGTTCAGAAATAAAATAATTTTGATAAAATTTTTTTTTCCAACAAGTATTTAATAAGAGCATGAAATTCTAACATTTTATAAAGTTCTCTATAATGAATTGAACTAGCATTTGTTGGTGATAAAAAAAAATTCTTTATTGCAGATTAACCCTTTTTTTTACTGTTAATGAATTAGCCATCTGAACGCGTTTCTGCGTCGACATGGCGGAGCGTGCATGCCGCCATGAGGCGTGTTTTTCCGATTTTTGTGTTTCCGTAGACTGATTTACGAGCCCACAAATTTAGGGGTGCAGATATGCTATTTTCTATTTCTTTGATTAAGCAATTTGTCTGCTCTTTTTTAAGCCAATCACTAATTGATAATACTACAAAATGATAGTTTATACACTAATTTTATTTTATAATGATACAAATTTTGATTCGCAATATTATTATTTTTTATCACAATACTATGCTATACTACTAACAACATTAACATAGTTCGCACTGAATATTCCAACTTAAGACTGTCATATATTACCAGCAATACTAAACTATATTGTTATTAATACTATACTGTTGTCTAGAACATTTAATAGTTTCCATAGGCTGAGTTGGTCGTGTTTTTCCTTTTTTTTGGGTTGGGGTTGAGTTGGAATAGGTCGAAAATATAGGGGCTGACAATTACCCAAAGATAAATTTGTTGTGTAAATGGTAGGAAGCACATGCTGCTAATGGTAGGACACTTGGTCTCCCAGCTCTAACAACTAGGATTTGGATATTCAATGTATGTTGATGAGGACTAATTAGGCTATTTTATTGCTGATAATTGGTTATAGGTCACTGGAGCAGATTTAAAGTAATTCAATGCTGAAAGATATCGAATTCTTAAAAATGCATGTGATCAACAGCTGAAACTGCTAAAATTGCCGAAATTGTGTGAAGTCAAATTAGTTTGGCCGATATGCGCATCGATTGTTAATAAATACTGGTAGGGCACCAGCACTCATGGACTGGTGATAAAAACTTTGTTAATTTAACAAAAAAAAAAAAAAAAAAAAAAAAATTGCAGACAAAGAGAACGTGATGAGGGTGCACATATAAATAGTAGTTTGGTTATTGTTCAATGAAAATGTTCAAAGATTTTTTGCTGCAAAAATCTTTATCAAAATATGCATAGATGATTGGAGATATTTGGTTTGGTGACTTTGTAATGTTGCATACTACTTCCACACCTGGCAGGTTGGCTCATCTGTTTTCATTCATGATTGAAGCAATTTGGAGTAGTCCTTTATGTTGTTTACATAGAAAGTAGTTTTGTCAGTATAATTCACACTGATTAGAGCAGTATGGTGCAATTATTCACACATAATTGGAATTTTTGTAATATATATATATATATTGTAATTATTGCAAAATATCGGTTAATTTACTCATAGATGATTGGAGCAGTATGGTGCAATCATATTCACACATAATTGCAATAATTTGGTGCGCCATCTATAGAAATATATAGGTACTATAATTCAAATAATATATCGGGCAATTTATTCACATATGATTGGAGCAGCTTGATGCAATAATATCGACACATAATTGGAACAACTTGATGCCTTAATATAGACAAAATTAGAGGTATATTAATTTGGATAGTATACTGGCCAATCTATTCACACAAAATTGGTACAGTTGGTGCGGCCACATATAGGATTTATATATAGTGGCCAAGTCTGCATTGTATGAAATTATTATTCATATATGATCGGAACAGAAATTTATATATGTAGTGGCCAGATTTTTATCATAGAAGATTATTCATATATAATTGGAACATCGATTTACAAATATAACGGCCTCATTTGTATCATGTATGATGGGAACAGAAATTTATTATATATAGTGGACATAATTGTATCATATTAAGATTATTCATATATGATTGGAACAGCTAGGAGATAAAGAAGATAACCATAGTTCCACCCAGATAGTTTTTCTTCTGTAGTTGCGTAAGCAGAGCCAAAATTTCCCCTGGGAATGGGGCATAGCTGAATAAACAAACAATCACTTCATGTCTCTTGTTTGCCATTGTTGTGTGTGAGCTTTGGGTTACAATCATTGAGCAAGTGACCGTCACAAACCTCTGATCATCACCACATTTGTAGTCAAAGCCCTAGACAGTAGCAAAACCAACCCTACAAAAGTTTTGCCACTAGCCCCCTTTCTAACGGCATCTCTTCTACACTTTCGGCTTTCCATGTCTGAGATTTTGAGGGGGTAACACAGGATTTCTCCGATACTTAGCTGAAATTTCGATGTAAAAGGTATTCTGTAATTGCCGTTTCTACGGTCGGAGACTTTTTACTTCATCGCAAATGAAAATATGTAAATTTCAGAAAGTGTAAGATCAAATTTTTAACTTGGTTTTAAGAATTTTGTTTCATTCAGTTCTAAGAGTATTTCTAGGAATAGAATCCTCAGCAAACTCAACATCTATATTCTTCTTTTATATTTGCGAAATTTCTGAACAGACTGAAGAAGAAATAATATTCAAAGAGATATCGACAGGATTGGAATATTTATGCAGTTGTTTAGTGGACATTATAAAAAAAGAGGAATTCCCGCGTATTCACCGAAAAGTCTCATGAACAATTACGAGTTATCCAACTTATAACTTCTACTGTAAATGAATGGTTATTAATTCCATGTGAAATAATTAGTGTTCTTATATTCAACTTTTTGAGTTATTGTCTGTAACATAATGTAGTACTCATTTTCAATCCGAGCTAAGTTTATTATTTAGTTCTTGTTGTATGCTTTTTCACTATCTTGATAAATGAAACACTATGGTTTGTTTTTATGGGCTCACCTCAGATTTTCTCAAAAAAAAAAAGAAGAGTATTTCAATGATTTTTTTCTATTTTTTTTTAAAATATTCTAAAAATTATGATAGTTATATAATTGTACTCAATCTCATGTTAGGAAATAATATAGTCAAGAATTTTATTTTCTGACAATGAAGTTATTCATCGTTTTGAGGTTTCATCTCGTCATCTAAAAAAATATATAAAAAAACTTTATATATTTTAAAATTCTTACAAATCAGTCAATCAAAATTGTCAACTTTTTAAAAAACTTCTGACTGGATATATAGTGATTCGAGCAAGCGAATACATATTCATCAACTACAGTTTTATCAGCTTATATTATGGTGTTAAAAATACGTTATTCCGAACGATCAAACACGAGATTCCAAATAATCAAATAAAATATTGGACGAGCAAATAAAGTATTGAAATCGAACAAATTTGATATTTTAGACGACAAAAAAAAAATTAGATCGAGTTAACTCATTATTGGAATTTTTTTTTTAAATAAAATTAATTTAAGTTTTGTATTTGAGAAATTTTCTTCATAAAGCCCAAAACAAAATTAACTCCATGACATAATACGTGCTTAATTCTTTGTTTATAATAAATCATGGAGGATTAGTACGAATCTTTAGAAGCAAATCTAGGAACAGGATTAATCTTGTCTAAATCATGTCGGGGTTCGGGAAATTGCATGGGTCCCACCAGATCCCCTTAGTAATAATAAATTGTTTAATATGCTCATGGACAGTATGAAGGGGGGTACCAGATTTCCCAAATCTTTGTTAGGCCTTCAAGAGATCTCAGCAGCTGGTTTAAGAAGTTACAACAAGACGAAGCTTCTCCAGCTTTACTTATTTATTTTTTGTTTAAGCAACTCAGATTATCTGAAGGAAGACTTAGATCAGCCCTCCATCAAAACTTATTTACGAATGAATCTCTCCTCTACAAATTATTATGTCAACACTCAACACTATAAAATATTTAAAAATATTATTTTTAAAAATTTTAAATACAAAAAATCTAAATCACAAGAAAATCTACTCTCTTTTTTTTTCAAAAAAATACTTATAAATAGATAATTTAATGCTATAAAATTTTAGTATATTAATAGATTAATTATTTTTAATTCTACTAAAACTTTAAAATATCTATTCAATTTTTTTTTAAAAAAAATATTTTGATTATAAAAATTATAGATTATATTAAATTTAATTTTTTTTAATATTTAAAACTTCTTTAAAAAATATGTATATAATTATCAAAATATTTTTAACACGAATTTTGAGTTACTGTTTGATTTGTAATAAATTCAAAATTACGGTTGATTTGTAAAAATTTTTTAAAATTAGGGGCTATGTGATTTTCCTTATCTAAATTTCATCACATTATCTGGTCTACGAATGACGGTCAAGCACAGTTTGGAAATGAATGGTTCGTCCAGACGTAACATTTTTTTTTTTAATTTATTAGAAAAATATTTTGTAATTGTAATAAGTATGTATCCAAACTCAACCATTTAGTGTGTAAAAGTAGGAATTCTGACCGAAAATATTTAATGGAACTATGTGTGATTCTATAGCCCGTATTCCATGCAGTTATTAAGAATTTTTAGCATAGAACCATGTACGATTGTATCCTTTATTTTGGTAGGTTAGTAGGATTGTTAAATTTTGAAGTATTAAAATATTAATATTAAAACAAAATTCAAGTATAAAAATTATAGGCCGAATTAAAGTCTACTTTTATATATAATATGTTTTTAAAAAATATTTATATAACAATTAAAATATATTTTTTTAAGATGAATTAATTCATAAAAATAACTTCAAACTAGCAAGTTACATAGATTCTCTGTAGTAAGACACGTTAGTATAAAAAATATAAGTGGATGTAAACTCGCGATTTTGGCTAATTGCGTTCCCTCTCACCTTAATTAGTTTTAAGCGAACGGCGTCTCCATACATTTGTAGGCAGTTCGCGTTTCTTTATGATATGAAATGACCAAATTATTTCTAATTTTATTTTATCAAATTAGCTTAAAAATTGCTCATTGTTCACGGTCACTTCATCATCGCATCGATCGTCTTCTCGTCCATCTTTCATGCCATATCTATTCCATTTAACTTGAGTCCATGCTTATTTGTCGTCATTATTATCAATCTCGCTCGTCTTCTTCCTTCCACTGCTCGTAAAGTTTTGAAAATGTCGACGTAAAGAGGCACGAATCGCCAACAAATGTATATGAAGATTTGTTCACTTAAAACTAATTATGGAGCACGATTTGTCAAAACGCTATCTAAAATTGATTGCACACCCTCGTATTAGCCTTTTCTTGTACCTTCTAGAATAACCTACAAATTTCTCTTTGAAGATTTAGCAAAAAAAAAAAAACTACCCATAACGATTCACTTTATATATCGTCCGGTACTCACTCTAATTTCTAGTTGGACCTTCGCAATCGACTCACATGAATATTCATAAATCGGGTTGAAGATAATATAACTCACCTAACGCTTGAAGCTTCTGCAGACAAACTGTCAGCTTACATCTCCAAATTAAAATTTTGCTAACATAAGCCATTAGGCTGTCTAACGCAGAACAATAACCTATTTGTTCAAAGGATTAAATAATTTATTTTTTGTGACACGTATATGCCAGCACTTTAACAGCAGATTAAGAAAATATATATTTTTCATATTTTACTTCCTGAATAGTTAAAAACTTTATCTTGTAAAGTAATCTAATATTTATTGTAGAAAATTTTTTGTCTTGTTATTTCTAAAAAAAACCAAACAAATGTGTGAGTTAGTTAAGCACGTAGGAATTTGGCAGAGGTTAATGTGCAGGGTGCATCGAATTAAATGGGTTGGGTATGATACCACACGGTGGGGTCGATTTATAATTGATGAATGAATTATTCAAAATAATCTAAAATAATGATAGTTTTACTAGTATTTATAATTAAGTGTGTTGCTAATGAATATATCAAAATGATACAATAGAATGGTGCTACACTAATATTACATAATTTGACTTAGTTTAATACAATAACATACATAATAGCGCACTAACGAAGTCTCACAAAAATCTTAGAAATCACATCCACACTTAAATTAAGTGTCTCTGGTTCACGAAGACGAAGTTGCTCGGTCTAACGTATTTCTAGTCAATGGCTAATGTCTAGCATTGGCAAATAAAAATGTATGATGAAAGCAATATATTTACTAAATAATTTACTTTTTAGGACAGAGAATATGAGGATATTGTTAAATCATTTATAATTAGGTCAAAATCACCGTGAAATATTAACTTATATTATGTAAAAGTAATGATATGATTTTGTGCACGTTATTCTTCAAAGTGAAAAAAAAAAGAATATATTCTTTTGGATGATATCAAAGTGTACTTGAAGGAATATGCGAATATTTATTATTATTATTATTATTATTATTATTATTATTATTTTGGCAATGTTATCATATGGGTTCTATGGGAGAAGTGCAAATTGCATGTCCTTTATATTGGTGGCATAGGCTTTTTGGGTACACTTCTGTAGGGCAAAGGCAAGGCATCAAAATAAAGAGGGGCAATTACTTATTAGCCCTCCGTCAGCAAAGTTTTGCTCCGATCAGCCATTACCATTTTACCCCCTCGTACCCACAAAGTTTTTTTGGGACAAAAAAGCTTCTGTACCCGTTACCACTTCACAATTCCAAAATAAATATTTAGAAATATTTTTTTAAAAAAAATTTAAATAAAAGTTTTTAATCTTGATGTGATCTATAATTTTATATTGAAAATATCTAAAAAAATACTTTTAAATAAATATTTTTAATATTTTTCTATTCTAGTGTCGGGTCTAACTGCTAACACTTCGAAGCTCCAAAACACCAATTTAGAAGTATTTTTAGAAAAAAAATTAACATATAAGTTTTAGATCTCATCGATATCTAAAACTTATATATGTTAAATTTTTTTCTAAAATACTTCTAAATAGATATTTTTAGAGTTTTTCTGTTCTAGTGGGCTAACGGGTCTAACCGTTAACATTTCGAAGCTCCAAAATGTCTATTTAGAAGTATTTTTAGAAAAAAATTTTAACATTTCGAAGCTCCAAAATATTAAAAAAAATTTCAAAAAAATTTTCTAAATAAATGTTTCGAAGCGTCAAAATAATGATATATAAAGAGGGGCACAAAAGTTGAGGGACTCAAAATAATGATATACAAAGAGGGGTGCATTTTTTGTCGAAACGAAAGTTGGGTTTTGGGGGGGGGGGGGGGGGGGGGGGGGGGCGGCGGCGCAGAGTAAAGGTGAAAAAAATGGGGAACTGATTGGATATTTTCTTAAATAAAAAAAGATGCTTTTCTTGTGCCCTAAATATCTTAAAAAAAAAACCACCTATAAAATAATTTGGAAGTGTAGAAAGAGGGGAACAAGTAGGAAACAATTTGGCTGGCTGATACTTAGAATTGGATAATCAGGAATATTTATGGATTGCTAGAAAATGCTGTGTTTGTAAATATAACTCTTAACTTTAAATTAAACAATAAGATAGAATTATATCTACCATTAATAATTACGCCATCAAAATGACTCCACCTCTAATTTAGATTTTAAATTAGTTGCATCTACATACTCTTTACTTGAAATTAAGATATGTATACAATGTAACATTTGGTAGGGCCACTTTTTATACTTCCATATATAGACAGGTAAATACTTGGATGGTGCTGGCCTCAATTTCTATATCGGTGCCACGCACCTAGTTTCGAGTGAGCCGCAAGGATGCCCGCCACGTCGATGTATTGTGTACCCTTCACGTGTGTTCATTCCTCAACAACATGGCGCTTGGACCTCAACAACAAGTCCTACTATAAAATCATGTGGAAAGTGCATCCAGCACACCATAATGTTATCCACATACGACTTACGGTTTGACAAGCCCACGAAATTAATTTCCGCAAGGAACCGAACTTGCCTGGGGCGCGAGACGACCAACAAGTCATCGCGCATGATGGCCTAGCATTTTACTTGAATGCAATATTAAGATAAGACTCCCCCATAAATGAAATTATTCATGCTAGCAAAAGCAAGAACATTGAACTCACTTGATTTTTTAACAGTATTCAGGATTCGTAGCATTATTATCAGAATATTTTATCTGATAAACAATGCATGTCTCAGAGGAAGGGACAATAGAGGTCAGGAGGCCCCCACAGTATTGTTCAGCATTATGCTATCCACAACTTCACTGTCATTCAATCCACCTACACCTATCCCGAGTGTGAATATATCTGATGATGAGCTACCCATGGTGGACACGTATACTAGTGCTGATGCGGAAATAGTAGGACCATTTGGGGCAGAGGATAAGGCAGGCCTCTCTTTTGAGTCACTGTCCCCTGGATCTCACTACATGAGTCCCCTTTCAGGTGTCCAAGTATCCACAAAAGCCACAAGAAGCTAAATCAATAATGTAACTATTCTAGGATATCTCTAAATTTTATCTCTAACTAGATCTATAAACTGATGTCCAGTTATCCTGTACATGATCAAATTTATGGGTTGTGCTGACAGCGTACTCGTAATTTCGAGGATTTGATGGAGCACTCATGATATGTATTGCGTAGGTCAAATCATATGTGCGCCTATCGGTGATAGCTTGCAACCATCAATAATGAAGTATTCTGCGAATATATCTTCTTTGCTATGGCGAATATAAGTGCTCATGGACCATTGGACACAATGCGGCATAAATTTAAAAAAGATGGACCATTTGGCGATGTACCATGCACACTCCTACGGTACATGCAAAGACAAGTTAGTAGAAACCATGCACTCTGCCAACTGCAATTTTTGATCTTGGTCGGCTAACCATTAAGCTTATTTGGTTGCGATTTTGTGCGGAGTATTCATCTAATTTGTCAATCTAGTACATTGGCACATGCATGTTGATTTTTTAATTATTTTAGTTATGATTTTCATATCATTCTTATAAGGGTATAGTATAAAAAAATGCGGTAGTAAATTCATTTGATCTTTTCAAAGTGGTGCATAAAGCCTCAATATTTGCACTAGACAGGCAAGAAATTCACCTTTGACATATTTTCATGCAGCTAAACAAACTTGATGAAAAATAGAAAACTTAGAAAATGTGTTTGTCTTAACTTCAGGCAACTAAAGATGTTTTAAAATCATAATTCAGCTGTTCCAAAATCTTAGAAAGATATACTTATCGTGGTCAACTTCTATTGCTGAAAGTAATTGCAGTGCTTTTCTTAAAACTTTTGTGAATTAGCTTTGCATTTTTTTTAAAAAAAAAATATCCATTTGTTTATATTATATCTGTATTTTGTCTGACTTATTGTAGTCTAATTTCGAATCTCTTATACTTCCTCGTCTTTTTATTGAATGAAGTATTATGACGAGCTTTTGACCTTAGTTATATCTCGAAAAAAAAAAAAATCTGAATTTGCTTTGTGCACTAAGAAGGGTATGTAAACAACGAATTATAGCACGTTTTTTAAACTTGCTTTTTCTAAAATTCACCTACCAGAATATCGCAAGTTGCAAAAGTCATATTTTCAAGCTATCTGACAACTGCTTAAAGCAATCTAGAACACCTAGAACACAAAGATCACTAGACACTATCTCATTCAACCACATAAGAACCACTCGTTCAGCAACAAAAGGAAGATTTCGATATCTCGTTCGATCAAACAGAACACTGTTGGTCCAGATTCTGTGTCTTCTTTTCGAAAATCTGGACCAATTTTACAAGAATCTCAGAAAGATTTAAAGAGAGTAGCAATAATGGTGTAAACCAATAGCAGATCGATGTTAACGCGTAAAAAAGAGTTTGAGGTCTTCTTTCAAATTCCACCATTAGGAGACAACCTAGTCAAAAGAAAATATATTATAATCTATAATATGGATTAATGTTACCTTTTTTCCCTTTTTTTTGGCTTAGCGTGGCCATTTTGAATGAGATCGGAGAGTTGAATGCATGTACCATTGGTTTCTTGGGCAGGTTTTGAGTCTTCGTTATAAAGCTTCGTAGTCGTTCACGGCTTTCGAATATATTACCGAAAGTAAACTAATAAACCATATTAATAGAGAAACGATATTTTAAATTCAAGGCAAAAATGTTATTGCCCCGTCACTCATGACAAACAGTACGGTTCCTACATAATAAGTTATGGGTTCAAATCTTGCAGATAATTTATCTTCTTATTATTTTTTGGTTGGTGCAGCAAGCCTACGAGTCTGCCAGCTGAGAGGCTCGAATTGATTATCATTTTTATCACCTTTACAACTTTTACTAAATAAATGTTGATATGAAATTGGGGTTTTTTCTTGATAATTTTAGAAAGAGAAAGTTAAATGATCTTGATAATATTAACTATCGAACGTAGAACCTTAGTTACATCTTCGACATCAAAGGGGCAGTGTGTGGTAACGAGTGTGCCATGTCACCGTAATCCCTTTAACGGCCATTTATTCATGAATATCATGGTCTAACTTTTTTGGTTTTGAGTATATATATACATGTATATATTTTTTGAATACTAAAATAATGCTAATTTGCTTGGTGTCGATCTAGTCAACGGTTCATATTTCAGTCGAGCCGATTTTCCTTGTCCGATGAACAATCATAGATATATAATATAGAACTTCAAACCTAAATACCCATCATTGATTGGTGAAATATAGGTTAGTATATACTTAGGCTATATAAAATGGACTGGTTACTGATATGATTTCTTTTGTTAATAAAAACCTTTTAATTTTTTTTTAAATAATGTATGTAACTAGTCCACTTTGTGCAACCATCGCAATGTAAACCTTAGAATGCGTTTATATATCTCAGTTCTACCGTCAGACATTCGCATCCAACTCGTGTGCGCTAGCAACTATATGCACCTCTCGTAGTGTTGGACTTTCTGCAGACAGACCCGCTGGTCGGTATTCTCAACGAAATTAAATTCTACGGACGATGGCGTTGAACGCATGACTAGACGCTTGTTGTGCAAGCATCCGGCCACGCAGGGCAAAAAACGTCTAATTCAATAGTTACATTTATGCAGACATATTTACTCGTTAGTCAAATTCATTTTCTGCCTTTCAATCAAACAATCATAAACCAGTCTCCTAGTCTTAATGCTCTCAAGTATTAGGAACGCTGTAAGTATTTGTTGATGGAAAGCTTAGTTCACTATGTAATACCAAAGCTACTTTATTTCCACTTATATTTTCTTTGATTTCTTTTTTTAGCTAGGAAAAATCTCCTGAAATTATAATTTCAAGAGTTTCTATCGTCAAGAAGAAAACACACATTTCTATCAAACATTTAAAAAAAAAAACTTTAAATTGGAAATTTTGTTCATCTACGTGATTTATAATTTTCTAATTTAAATTTTCTTGGAAAAAAAAAAAAACCAAGAAATGGGTGGTATGGGCTGCCAAAGCAATAGTACAAAATAACTTTTAGTTAAATTAAAAGTTCAAA
This sequence comes from Xerophyta viscosa, assembly GCA_002076135.1. Classification (NCBI taxonomy): domain Eukaryota; kingdom Viridiplantae; phylum Streptophyta; class Magnoliopsida; order Pandanales; family Velloziaceae; genus Xerophyta; species Xerophyta viscosa. The sequence continues at coordinate 1,084,854 of MJHO01000068.1, forward strand.
AAATACATGTAAGTAAACATTTTTGTAGTTTTATTTTAAAAAAAAATAATAATTTAAACAAAAAAGGGTAAAAAATTCCGACCTCATAAAAAGTTCTCGAAGTCGTGATATCAGGAATTTATTTATTTTTTCTCTTTTCTAGCATGTAGCACTCCTTAATAGATTTTGGTTACAATCAATTTGCTAGCATTACCTTTTCTCGGAAAATCTAAACCAAATGGAATCCAGTACTTGTTCATGAACCAAAACTGTCACTTGCCCCTTTATCAATCTTTTTCATCGAAGGAATAGTTATTATTTGCGCAAACCATTCCACTTGGAAGTAGCTCGTTGCTCCGAAATCTCGGTGTCACCTTCCACTCTTTTTTATGTTAATTTAGGATGCTCTATCGACAATTTTTCATTTCTCATATTAAACTCCATGGACAATGACAATGTACCTTTCCAAATAGGCTTCTACACATTCCACTTCAAGCAATAGCAGATATTTCTTTCTTCTTTTCCATTTTTTTTTCCTTTGATCTTTTTTTTTTGTCAATGTTGTTCTTTGCCAAAGCGGAAGTTCAGCCCATTAACAGAAAGCGAAACATAATGACGCTGGTTTTTCCTTGTCAAAGCATCGCTAATAGCAATTGATAAAATAAGAGTATACGTCGATATATCTCCAAATAAATATTTTCGAAGGTTATCATGATAAGAATTATGTCTATGACTGGTCCATTTTTGTATGATGTTATAACGGATAAACTTACGGATAACACCGATTTATATCTATCAATTAAAAAGTTTGATATTTATAAGCCTATGATAACCTTCTACGGAATGCAGAAAAGATAGATATTTCACATCTTTATAAATTATACTTACAGGATTATAATGTTTTATCTCCATTTAATGAGGTCGAAGCTCTTCCACTTGCTCTATTAACAATCGAAATGTATGGTTAAGACTTATGATTTCAATACTAACGATAGCCCCGGGCAAATGTGGCCGTAATGTACATTTATCAGTAGTTAAGACCAAATCAAATCTTCTAGATTGCACGCATGCCCCTTTTTTCTATCTTTTCTTTCCTTTTGCTTACAAGAAAAACTATCTACTTGTCCATCTCTTACAGGCCCTTTTGTTATATAATCTTCTCCACCATGATCACAAAATAGACATGCATTTGTAAAAATACTATACGTGGTCCTATATACATCTATGAAAGCGACGTGAAAATGACCATCTCTTGCTTTATCTACTTGGCTAATTTGAGTTGGCCAGATATGCTAAAGACTAAGATCTCACTGTCATTTTCAAGAGTCACTCCTAGGGCTAGGGTCACCCCTCTATCTTCAACTTCGAAAGATCAACCATAGAAGTGATCGGCGGAGCGACCCATAGCTGAGCTGAATATCGGAGAAGGTTTATTAGCAGAAGTACGTAGTTTTCTTCCTTTGCAAAATATTGTCATTGGGAGATAGATTTTGCCGTACCAAACATTAGATTTGCGTTAGCTTGAAAACTACCATTCTGGAGGAATATGTCAACCTAAGATGTATAGAGAAAGACTCCTAGTGTGTAGGAAACACTCAAGATGGTTTGATTTCTAGCTCTAGAGTTTACGTGCCTCGATGATTCGAACCGGAGCGACCCAAAGAAGAGACCCCGTCCATCTCTCTTATGCACCTCTCAAAACCATATTTCCAAATTCAATTTAAAGGACACGTAAAGTCATGCTTTGTCGGAATTTATTTTAAATATATGTAGCAGCTTATGTGCTTAATTATATGGTTATATTATTCTTTCAAACCAATGATATTAGGTTGTAAATATGATCGGTCATTTGTAATAACAGGATGTTGATTCCTAATTTGCATATACAATGTTTTTGCAGCATTGGGTTTATATCTTAACCACCCATTCCAAATAATGGTATTTGGTTGAAGAAATTGAATTTTAAACCAAGGAAAATATAAGTTCTGATGCCAATTTTTTTCATAAGTGACATATTTGTAAAGCCCTACCGGCCTACCCACCAATAGCAAGCCTGTTCACCCGCCCAACTGGCCATATTACGAAAGCTAATTATCTCTTCAGCGTCAAAATCTGATATTTCCAGCAAATACGGGCTGAGAGCGTTAACTCACCAATTAGGGTGGAATCTCAAAAAATGCCAGTATTCGGGTTCGAGTCCGCGTAGGTAAAATTCTCCGAGAAATTTTTTTTGTATCCAATGGCATGAGCACTCGTTCATTGGCTTTAGTCTATGAGTCATTGTTAATTGTTGGAAATTTTTGCATGGATATACAAGCAGCAGTAAATGAATTAACACAGAATTCTGCACAAATTGGTTGAATGTTTCAAGTTCCACATATAGTGACCTTGTTTTTGGTAATAACATAAGCATGCTCTATCAGTAAGCAAGATAATATTACATCTCCTATGATAATTAATGCAGTGTGGCACATCATCCACCATGGAAGGCTATACAGAATGTAACACAATGTATGAGAAACACATCTGATCTGCTTGATTAACTTAATGGAGATATACTGGTTTCAGCTCTTGCTTCTAAACTTTTAAAATTTAACCAAACCACGTCAGCGACTTTTGCATTTTTCTCTTCTAGCATATGTCACTAAGAAATGGTTTTGCGCTAGTATCATATTTAACTTTTGTAAGCTATGGTCCTTAGAGACCGAATTCGGTCCACAAAGCCCTACTGAAAATTTCCATAAGCCTGATAAACGGAGAAATAAATAAGAGATGACTATGTTTCTAGGTCGCATGATGATGTAAGGACTTCTTTTACCCAGGCGGCCTAGGACATCCTCTTGGGACTTCCGCCTAAAGAAGTAGAGGTCCCAAGCTCTCAAATTCGAAACCTGCTGGTTCCTCTTTTATGGGTGTACGGATATATATCCATCTCTATACTCTGTAAGAGTAAAAAAAACATTCAGACCTGCCAATGCTAATAGTATGAGCCTTCTTAGTTGATAGACATGAATCAGTGCTATCCAATAATCCAAGAGAGTTTATCTGTTACGACTGTCATATCATTGACCAAACAAACTTGGATCTTTAATGTTGTAACTGCTTATTTGAATTTCAAGATAAAATGACATAATATTTGTATAAACGAAATGATACTGTTACGGCTTGAACCCGACCTCTTTCCACCAGCCTCTGGTGAATCATATCATATATTGTAAATGTTAATCGACAGCTTATAAGGGTCATAACATTATTTATTACACAAATTAACTTTGAAGGTGGCCCACAAAGACCAACCTAAACCCATGTACCACTAGGAAAAATAAAGAAAAAAGCAAATAGGATTCATCATGCATTTGCTAAAAAGCAAATAGGAGACAAAATATTATCTTTCAATCTATCTATGCATGGTTTACAATACAATCATTACAAATACTTTAAATCTCTGTGCCTGAAGCAATTAAGGTATGAGTAGATGCAAGCCATACAAGATCAGAGAAGAACTGTAACCAATTCTTTCACCTCTGCTACTAAATCGAGTAACTACATTTGTTTATGGACAAGGAAACGATGCTGCTATGTATCAGATAATTTTGTTTCGAATTTCTGATGCTGATTCTTTTAAAGTTCGCACCGCCTGCATTGCGTTGTACAGCTCCCTCATGTCCTGCTTCCTTCTACAAGGATCAGCACTTCTCATATTAGTGTTTAAACAAAGTACCTAGCCAAGGTAAGTATCAAATAGTTCAATTCAAATCCACAAAGTTGATCCTCAGGACTATTGATAAAGGATATATGGATGCTAGCTTGCACATTTCTACTTAGTTGCATGCAAAGAATAGCTTATTCTGTTTATTAAAAAATCAGTAATTTGTATTTACCATGTCATATAGTACACCTAAAGAAATACTACAACTCTATAATACACTGTGCTGAGGATCTCAAAAAGAAGCAAACCAAGAGCTTCAAGGATTGCATCTAAAATCCCAGGTATGTTGTCTACTTGTAAAGGAAGTTCTAGTCACCCAGAGACCTTGTTACCTAGAATCTTATTACCTTGTTATACTTGTATATCCTAGAAATTTGTCATTGCAAATAGAAGAGTTAAATGGCGGATACAAATAGATATTCAATTACGAGAAAAAAGGAAAGTACGGTATAGAACTTAATTAGCCTTTCTAAAGGCAATGCAGAACTCAGCTTATTGTTTTTTGATACAGTGGTTTTTTCAAATAGAAGAAAACAGAAAAATGATGGCTCCCTTCTTGTTTGTTGAAGCAATCAGTTGATCCTCTGCCCTAACTCAGACCATTGAAGATCGTCAGTGCTATAGGGACTAAATCTATGATGTTACATCCTAAACGCCCAACTCATGCCCAATTATCCAGTGTAACTTATTAGAGGTTCATCTATTTAAAATTCCATAAAAGAAAAACATCCACAACAATGCTGTGTCATAGATTTTCTATTTTAAGGAAATACCATTTCAAAAGAAGGATAGAACAATATTCTCCAGAAAACAAGTTTGTTTTGTCCCCTGAAAATCTTTCATAAGTAATTGATTGCATGTTTCACGATGCAGTTATTCACTTAATTGCCATCATTGACAAATATCGTAACCTTGCCAAGTTGCAATTTACAATTGCATGCAACAGTGAGAAAAAGTTGAGTATTGCAACATGTAAGAAGAAAAGAACAATCGCACATATTTTAGACGGGTGGGTTGGACCTAAAATATCTTTCATAAGCTAATGTTTCCATACCTTGCACACAAGTGCATATGAGAACTGTTGCTTGCAAGATTACCAAAATAGCCACAAGTGAAAGTCATACTGTTACAGCATAGTGTTCTCAAATTCCAGAACCAACAATGAGGAACAACCCTCTCTAGCTTTGTCATAAAAGCAGTACAACTACTACCGTGTTTAATTCTTTGGAGTATTACCGAATGATAAATTTAATAAATAGCTTCCTAAGCTGCTCTCTTTTCTTTTTTCCCCCCCTTCAGTTACATTACGCATGAAAGTATCGATAAGTACATCCCATGTCATGCGTGAGTGTAACGACAAGAAAATGACTGCGTGGCATCTACGCATTGTTACCAACGTCCCCCTTCTTCCTATTTATTTCCTTCTAAGCACAGTTCACATCGCTCCCCTTCTTCGTCCTATTCATCTCCTTCTTAGTTTGATCTATGGCAAAATAAGTAGGGAACGCAACTCAAGATGGACAAAGATATACCAAGCTGATGCTGAATTTATTTTAGTTTATATTTTCAAGAACAAGTAAGTTTTCCTCTTTCTCAAGCATTGATATATCATATATGCGAGCCTATTTAGATTTTCACATCTTGACAATTGATTTATTCAGCAAAAAGCAGTTTACCTTTTCCAAAAGGAAAAGACAGAAAGAGTAAGATGTAAGCATCCCCAATGCTTGCAGACATATTAGGAATGTTTTATTTCCAGATCCAACTTAGTCCATGTCAAATTCATTTCTCTTATATGATTCTATCATGGAGGTTCACAGGGTAATTAGACTTAGAATCCTCCATGTCCATATATATGCAGTTCCCTGATAGTGAAATTCTAATTTGCTATGATAAAGAGTGACAAACAAAATGTCAGTAGCTTTATGAATTTTTTTCCCCCTAAATTCTGCATCTTTTAATACAATTGGGTATGTATTCATTGGTTAAAAATGAAAGTGAAAATAAAAATCAGGACTCCCTAGAAACATTTAGAAACAGAACTAGAACATAGAAATAAATGGACTCCTTTGTCATTTTCATTAAGCTAATTGCATCATTGTCAATAAATTACATGACACCCTTCAAATAAAACATAGCTTAACTAAGGTTTTCCGTGCCGTAACGAGCCGATTTTCGGTAAATCCGAAACTCGAGACATGCCGACCGTGCCGATCCGTACATTTTTATTTTAAAAATATTAAAATTATTTAAGCAATATTAAAAAAAATTAATGAAACACTACATATATTAGTCTGTAACTACATAACAAAAATATATAGTACATAATCTAATGCCACATGGAGTGTCAATGTGATTATAGAAGGAATCTATAAAATCCAAAACAAAAAAAAAGAAAGAGAGGGTGCCGACTGGCACGGTGGGCAGCACAATCAACACAGCTTGACCATACCGACCGGTACACCGAGACGGTGCCGGATCCTCACGGATTCAGCATGTGTCGTCCGGCATGTTAAACCATAGGTTTAACTTGTTGCAGCCTCACGTTTTATTCCCGTTTCTGAGAAAATACGAGCAAAGTGGAGCATACATGTACAGTTGTCTTTAACAACACAACCTTGTCTGCATGTTGACATGTTAATAACTATTTTCTTTCTAACAATTTAAGTGATTATAACTATATACCGATGCCAAAAAAGCTGATTATTTTCTTTCTTCACTAGCCAAATTCATTTCACATCTACTATGGCCGTGCTAATGCATATATAAGATGGAGGAAGACATTGTTCTATTCAACATGAATCCCACATCTGATAGTCTAGTAAAGCTAACAACTCCATATATAGTATAATATGGCCGTACATTAGCAGGATTTTAAGTATATCCAAACTGCTATTAGAGGGTTTCCACTAAGCAGACCATGTTCCTGCTAGTCTTAAATAATATCTCCTCTCATTACTGGGATGTACAACTACCCTATCTAGTTGATATAACCAAAGCAAATTGTAAAATCTATGCTCCCCCATGAATCATTGTAAGATAGTATAGGTACAATCACACCAACAAGATTGAGCACAATCAACCTAGTGCAAACATAATTCTGCCAAACGACAATTGCCCAATCAGTTAACCTCTACTTACCGGTATATCTCAAAATAAGTCTTATCTTATCTCATTGCCACAGAACCAACTAGACGTCTTAAGTTCCTGCCTTTTCCATCATAAAAGTATATTATAGAACAGTTATAACTTATCTCATAACTCGAGCCTCCTCCCAGCTCTCCATTTATATATGTACAATATTTACGGATACACGTAAATCAAGCCAGTGAAATGTCTCTTTCTTCTATTCATCTTATTACAGTATGCTAGTATCTTAAGTAACATGAAAATTCTTCCGAGGCTTTTCCAGCATAAAAGTATACTACAGACCAATCATCTCTTTATTTATGGATATTCAAATGTCTCATTCTTCTATTCATCTTATTACAGTTTGCTAGTATCTTGATTATGAAAAGTGATGCAGGTAAAGTTTGCACCATATTTCCATGATATAGTCAACATTGGGAGCTATATGCAATGGTAACAATAGACAATTCTGGTATACGCACTTGTAAGTAGAATCTTATGCATGCAAAAACAACTCAAAGCACACGGCGTATGCATATGAACTTCTAATTGTATCCTGTAAACTGAGGATAGAAAAATCTCTTTAGAAACTAACTAGACAAAGAAAAATGAGCGTTGTTGACTAGTGACCATCTTAGAGAAACACACTACAAATAAGACAAAATTTGTTGTCTCCCAAATCAGTTAGGTTTTCATACCTCAAATCAACCTTCAATTTCCAGCAACGCAAATGGTATCAAAGAAAAGGAAAGGGATCTGCTGGCTGATCCCTAGAACAAATATAGCAATCGTTCCTGAAAATAATACAGCTTGCTAGTTGCTAAATCTTCCTTATGGTTGTTTGCTCATAGATAAATTATGATCAGAGCAATCCATCTCATATTTCCTTACCATGTATATGCATGACCATGGTCCATGATTGGAGATGCATATATGCGTTTATGAATCAAGACTGTTATGATGTATGGCCTGCAACAAGAGATGTTGTCATGCAACAAAACTAACAAGTGATACGTGTATAATAAAAATAAATTAAAGGACACCGAGGTCTATAATCTCATACACTAACTTAGCTATTTAAATAGTAGAGCAGAGTTATACTGGAATACTTTCCAAATACATACTGATTTATGATTCTACCTTATTAAATACCAAATTTCCATAACATAGTTGAACCAGGATGAAAAGTGCATCTGGCCTTCATAAAAAGGAAGATGCCGGTTGAGACACTTCTTACAAGAATCTACATGCAAAAACAGCTCGAAGAACTTGTGATATGCATGATCATTATGGTAGGCTGCTTGTAGTTATATCCTTTTAGGTACATGTATGCTATCACACTAACCATCTCATATTTCTTACCAGTATTTATGCAGCAATCAGAAATGATTTGCCAATTTCAGAATGGTATAGCTTATGTTCTTCAACACGAGATAAATAGATCATTAAACAGGCTTACCAAGTGGTTAATTGAACAGTCTGGAGTTTACAGGAAAAGAAGCCAGACATGGAAACTCAGCATAACCCTTAAAGGTAAGAGTAAGGCAACTTCACAAGCTTCTAATGTGCTTTCCGACAAAAGCTACTTCAAATTTGCTGTCTATTTTAGCACTTAAAATGAAGTAAACACAAGAAAGGACTTCAATGAGGTTGCTTGATTAGTTTATTACTTATGGTTAAGGGTGTTGATTTTCTTTTTTATATTTATCCTTCTCAGGTTCATCTTTTTTTTCTCATATCTGCTTGAAGAATTTGATGAGTCAAGCAGTTTCCTAAGGACCTTGAATAGTTGGCATACCACAAGGTACTTTAGAAACATATAGCTAGTACTAACATGGAAGGTGCAGTTTAGGAAGAACAAAAAATCAGAAGCATAGAAGCTAATAGCACCGTGCATTTAGATGATGAGCCATGAACCAAGACCTTTTCGCCTTTGACGCTAGGCTAGTTTTCTTGCCGCTTTATATTTTAAGCAAATTCCCCAAAAACCAAAATTGCGGATGAAAGTTACATATAATATATCCTCGATTAACATGTCTATCTCTTGATAAAGATTCAGAGGGGTGAAAAATAGACAGCAGCCATCTTGAATTAACATATTTTAAGTTTAACACTGATACGTCCCCTCTTCCTAGTCAAGACAAGACCGTATCTCATCATTATTTCATAAAAACTGAAAGAAAAAGCTTCTAAAAACAAACTAACAATTAATATCTTATAGAACTCATCAACATAATTTCCATTTCAGGAGTAAAAGGAAAATAAAGACTAGTAAATACATAAACGCCACAAAACATGCCACTAATAATACCATGCAGCACATGCAGTTAATGATCTTCAGCTATCAGAGGTCACAAAGTACAAATTAAAGTACTCCATATTGGCATAGCTTAACAAGGAAAACGAATTCTGCCACCACCAAGCCCATATAAATATATTTACAATTCTACCCAATAAAGGAATGAATTCCAGATGGCAACAAAAGCTTCGTTGATTCTTATAGAATTAATACCTTCCTGTCCTTCCACTTGCTCTTGGTTGTTTCCTAGTTGTTCAAGTTTGCGGCATGATGGCTACAATGACTTTCACCACCTCTTTTCCTCCCATACATTCTTTTAGGCACATAAATTTTTTCTGAGAGTATTAGCATGAATTCTGGTTCCCATAGCCCCATGCTCCTCTTTTCGTGAGATCATCCTGCACAAGCTTTCCTTTGGAATCATGGCATTGATTCCAAATATTTTCGTCTGCCCACGAATTATCTGGTGTAGCCTCAGCTCCCCCATAATCAAATTGGTTCCATGAATCGTTGCAAGTAACATCAGCATTCATGCTGCTAGAATTTGCAGAAATGCCAAAGTAAATTTTCTGATCCCAACCATAACTAGCCTTTCCTGCATTGGATCCTATACTTTCGCCCATCTCGCAGAACCTTGTTGCTAAAGCACTGACTCCATTACCAGAATCAACTTCATTGTTATGATTTACAATACCAGCGTCATTTGTATCATGTTTGGGAAGTAAATCCTCATCACCCCATCCAGTGGGTGTAATAACCACAGTATCAGGATCAAGCCTAATGGCGTTGATTGATGGGGGATCAACTTCATCGTCCCACCCGCTAACTGGGACTAGTTTATTAACAAAAAGAAAAGAGTCCCATCTTATTTTTGATTCATCCTCCAAGACATCATGTGGTGGTCGTTTGTGCAAATCCTTAAATAGCTCAGGGTCGAGGATAGCATCATGGTCAACCTCATCAATGAACATATCTGGATCAGGTAAAGGGGTACATGGAGGAAGACCAGATATTTCTGCAAAGTAACGTGACTTTGCAGCATGAAAAGCCTCCCGGCCCGCGGAATCATCCCACTGAAGCACATCTGGATACAAGTGAGTGAAGCTTTGGGCATTGCATAGCCTTTTCCAAGGCATGTTACATACAGAAGCACAGAATTGCTTCTCCCACACAGGTACTGATGTTCTCACAGATGCTGATTGCAGAAGTTCAAACAGAATCATATTAAAATATATCAAAATGGAAACCTCCAAGAAAATCACCATAAATATGACAACCATAGCAACTGAAATTAACCATTGCTATAAAAGTTCAAATAAGATCTATGCTCCAAGTTAGCTATGTACAACCATCGTAGTAACAGAAATGAGCAAAAGCTGGATAAACGATATTAGGAAAAGTTAAGAGCTAGTTTATTAAGTCAAATTAAGAGGACAAAACATGCTAGGTAATATGAAACCTACTTGCACGTTGTTGCATGCATTCCACTTGGCTGATTCCTTATTAGTCTATAATTGTTAATGCTACATAATTATAAACATAACACAGTTGTATAGGTTATGCAGATGTTTATCTCCAGTTCTATATATTTCTAACTTAACATTGACTGCTTCTCTGAAAACAGAACTAAGAGAGTAATATACATAGTTCTAACTTGAACATTTCTATGAAACTTGCTCTTGTTAGCTGCAATTAATATACAGAGTTAATGATACATGGCAGCTAGTCTCATCTGTCTTAAAAAAAAAAAAAAGAAAAACACAACAAACACAAACACATAAAAAAAAGATAAATAACTGCAAAATGGATAGAAATCTGGAGATTCCACAAAAGAAACTAAGAGATTTCAGAAAAGCAAAATGCAGCCAGCGGTAACAAGAATCTCAGATGAATAAGCTTTCAATTAAAGAGGAGCAACATATAGTTCGACAAGGAATATCCAGAACAAACCTAACAGAGTTTAAATAATTTGAACATCAAACTCATACAAATCCATAGCCAAAAACAGATCATCACCATATGCACATAGGGATCTGCATGTGTTAACGATTCAAAGCAAAAAAAAAATTTTCTTTTTCATTTTCAAAATCTCAGCTAAACAATTGCTTTTCTTTTCCATGCAACCTTACAGCAGGACGAACCAACCTCAAACATCTCCAACAAACATGAGATCGTACAGCAGTCATGCTGCACAATGGAGCAAAACTCAACGTTATTCTCAGTTGCAGACTTTTAAATGATACAAAAGTTTACCATGGCCCATGTGGACAAACTTTTAAATAGAACATAATAATTACCATGCTGCGGCGGCGGTGGCGGCGACGGGCGGCCGTACTTCTGGCCTGTGGGCCCCCACCTTCTCCTCCTAAAACCTTCTTCAGCCATTCCAGATCTGGTCCCACCTTTCCGTAAATAACACGAAAACTAAGGTCAGAATAAAAACTTTGTTTACGTCAAAATAGAAAAAAAAAAAGAAAAGGTAAGATGTTTAATGAATAAAAAAATCCAGCACGGCCTACAGTTTTTCTGGGAGAAGCGAATCCCTAGCGCCAAAGTAGTTTGTAGTGAACTCTGAGCGCAACGATAGTGAGGGCGAGAGAGAGAGAGAGAGAGAGAGGTGATTCTAGGGTTTTGATTGTGATCAGGAGTCGAAGAGATGGTACTTAACGACGAAAATTCGAGGAAAATGGTGGAAAATTGAAAATTACGTGGCGGGAAATCTTTATCATGTAGTAATTGATTGCTTAATAAAATACATCTCGAAGAGTTAATGATAAAAAGGTGAGGGGTTTAAATTTTCAAGCCTTGTTTTTTCTTGAACAGCGCGGTGGCGGAGAAGAGAGGAGATTAGAGATTCCCCGGTGCCACTGCTCTCGGCTCTCGCTCCCGCTCGACGCGAGTGACATGGAACTAAGATGACGCGCCACATGGTTAGGCAGGATAGCTTGGTGTGATAGCGTAGTTCTGATGGAGGGAGATGGTGTGCGGGTTTTCGGTGAGGCGTACGAGTTGATGTAAGTTTGGTGGGTTCTGTCTGTCGTTGTGCACGGGATTTGGGGAGCGAGAGAAGACGCGGTGGTCGTCAGGACTGGCGGCTGCGCGTGTCGCCGTAACGTAGTTTTGTTTTGTCAGGGTTCCCTTTAACTCTGACCCGTTCCTGGTAGCAGCCTGAAAAAAGCTCAGTGCCAGCGTGTATATTGTGTTTCCTTCCTGCGCAAACAACCCATCCAGCGTGTATAATGTGTTTCCGAATTGACCCGCACTGTTGCTTACGAACCGTTCGTAGCAATGCATCACGGGTTGGTCCACACTGAGTCATACGCGGGCCAAACTGCAACCCAATCTTAGGTTCGAAATTAGATATGCAGAAAGTGTAACTCCGAGCTTACCCGCACTAGTTCTTACGGGCCTTCTTGTGGCCCTCAAGGTTGAATGTTAGCTCGGCTCCGATTGAGTGTCCGCAGAACCAAAATAAAAAACAAAAAACAAATAAAATATTGATATATATATATATATATATATATAATACAAAAAAAGGCCCTGCAATGCTTCATATGCCATAGACAGGCAGAGCTCCATTTCCAATGGAGCTCTGCCAGTTTGCAGTCTATTGGTGGTTGCAATTGCTGGTCGGGCGAGCTAACCCACAGGCCGGTTCACCCACACAGCTGACATGGGCTGATATTTAGGACTGACTTGCAAAACTGAGCCGTGCAAACCACTCGCCGCCCATACGGCCTACCTGACAGACAAAACCACGGATAGCACTAGCTATTTAGGATTAACTCGCAGGCTCAGCCATGCGGATCACCTGCGAGTACGGCCCAGCTGTAGGCTGCGGACTATGTTTGCATCATTATTCGGAATCCCTCTCCAAGCAAATGAGCTCGTCAACTGTTGCAGTTTTCTATTAAAGACTTATTTTGAAATTTTACAAATATTTTAAATACAAAAACAATATTTATTATATTTTAAAATTTATAATTTATTTGTTAAAAAATATTTTGAAATGGGTAAAAAATATAAACGACAGTCTAAGACATATTTTTAAAATATTATTTGGGAGACCTTTTTTGATTCATACATGAATTTGTATCCTATGAATTTGGTTTGATGGCGTTGGCATTGGATCATTTTCACCCTGTTTTCTTTTTTCCTAAACATGCACATTTTACAAATAACTTCTCCCAGTATGCATTGATATAAGACTTGAATTGTCATTTGTAGCAGATGAATCAAGATAGTTATAGATTTTGGCACACTAGCATTCTATGTAACAAAGACATGGGGTACAATCTTGAAAAAACAGGCAAGAGGCTGCATTAGCGCGAGATCATTCCTTAGAATATACTTCCAAAATTCTCAAAAATTTAATGTTTACATTTTGCTAGTAAGAGGAGGAGAAGCACGCAAAGACCTAACACAGCCGTTGCTGTAGATAATTTTGTATCCGTTGCAATCCACCATAAGTAGAAGTGGTAGACTAACGGGTTGGAAGACAGCCCTTTGAGAAAGACATACCCATTCAGAAAGTTCAGCTCGCCCAACTAAGATCTTTGGCACATGGCATGCACAAGCCCACATTCTCTACCCGATCCGGATACATTGCATCCACTGCATCCACTAACACAAGGTTTAGATCAACGGGCACACCGAGGCAACGCTGCAAACACTTATTCCGAGCATTGCTTTTGGTATTAACAACAGCGTTCTCTCGCCCTCCTTTGCGAATGATACGAGCCTATCAAACGCAAGCAGACTTTAGTTACAGTATCGTAGCAGAAATCTCTTCGACTGATGGCCAGACGACTCTTCTAAAATCTAGTTATGAGTAGTTTGGAAATCGAATTAGAATAAAGCAGTTAAGAAAGCAAATAAAATGTCATCGGACAAGAGTCCTTGCCTCAAAATGGCCAATTAAGCAACTAGATATTCGTTCTGTTTTCCATCTGCTTACATGTCTAGATGAAAGTTAAGGTGGCATATGATTTTATTCGTAAGGGTCACAAATAGTCTATTTTGTTCCTGTCAAGATCTTTTGCTGGAGTGGCTCTTCCAAGTGTACGACCTATAACTTAAAAGTGTCGAAACTTAACTTGTATACATGTCATGTAGCGATCAATAGGGTTTTTCTTGATTGAATATCTGTCAGTTTGATTACCTTCGCACTCATTTTGTGCTATCATTTGCATCACTACTCATTTTGAGTCTTAAGAAAAAGTGTCCTCCAAAGCAGCAGAGATTTACCTGCTCAAAAAGATAGCACATCACTAGAGTTCAAATTTTATAAGGAATAAATGCTTATTGTAATGAGTATTATGAGGTTCATTCCAGCTTACTAGAGAACGTAGCTATAGAATTTAGGTTTTTTAGTATTAGCCTATATTACAGGATAACTGTATATTTCTTTTCATCTTGCTCCTTTGGTAATTATAATCTAAGATTATCGTGGCACTTTACTATTTATTGGAGTTGCTAATAAACCCAGAATAAACTGCACAAAAAAAATAAAAAATTAAAAAAATTCAAACTCTTTCTTCTGTAACCATTCATGTATATCCAAGTTATCATGTACAGCAACTGTCTTCCTCTCTTGTCTTATGCCTCTACAACAGACACTTAATGGAATAAGCAACATTTATAGAAAAATAAAAGCTAGACACTCGAAAGCCTCAATTTATAAATCTCAGAAATTTACAAAAACCTGCAATATTCAAGCCGGCTGTAAATAAGAGTTGGATGTTTACATGGATGAGTATTCTTAGACCAATAGCATTTCGAATAACTAGTCAACGGAATCATATCTTTCTCTATAATACTTCGTTTCAACTTGTAAATACAAACTCAAAATCTGAATTAACAGGAAGCATAATGTTGTGCTATTTAACAGGAAGGATAATGTTGTGCTATTTTAAGGCATTAGTTGTTGCTATACACCCAAATCTTTACAATTAATATAAAAAATGATAAAACCACTCATAACATCCACTAATCAAGAACAATGGCTGCTGAAATATGATGTAAAACCAAGCTTACATATTCTCTTTTCAAGAGCTACAATATGCCAGAACTCAAACATATCAAAAATATAAAAAAACAACACAACATTGTCAGGCAAGAATAAGTACTATACTTACATTAACGAATTAAATCAACCATGGTCAACCTTCTCGGGAATCGTTGAGGTAGCCTGAGGGACATTGCATCTTCAATTTCAATTGGCAAATGTGTTGCCACAAAGACAATTCCACCCTTTTTCCTGTGCTCTGCTATAATATATTCCAATAGTCTAACCCCCTCGGCATCCAAAGCAACTGAAGGCTCATCAAGCAACCAGATGGGCCTATCAATTGCAAGCAACCTAGCTAGCTGCAGCCGCTTCCTCTGACCCATGGAAAGCATTCTCGCCTTGTCGTTTACCAGTCTACCAAGGCCCATTAGCTCAAGGGCTCCCAATGATTTTCCATGTTTCCCTTCGAGGACTTCAAACCATTGAACATTCTCCAATACAGTGAGCTTATCCTTTATAGCATCCTTTAAGGAAAGCCAGTTAAGTTGGAGCTTATATTGCTGGAAGACACCTGCAGAGGTGATGTCATGTCCATTCCAGAGGATCTCACCAGCAGAAGGGCGAGAGAACCCAGCTAGCATGCGAAGGAAGGTAGTCTTTCCAGATCCATTAGCACCAGTAAGCACAAGTGCAGAGCCATCATGGACAGAAGCATTGATGTTGCGAAGAATAGTTTGTGCATTACGCATACAAGATACATTGTTTAGTAGGATGCGGGGCAGTGGTGGCCTTCGTAAAGGCATTTAGAGTAGCAAACAAATTCCACCGCCGAACAAGCAACTTGATATGTACAAGTGAAGGACCTACAATAATTGCACTTTTTAAATGGTTAGTAAAAAAAATATATATATTACAAAATTGCTAAGATGTCTTTCTCCTTTCTCTAAGCACAAGGGAAGTAGCTCAAAACTACAGTTGACTATCATACACTCAAGTAACCAGTTTGCATCTCGCTCCTATATTTGACTTCTTCTTCTTCTTCGCGTCTGCATACTCAGAAACGGCCCCATGTACTGTAAGTCAGCAAAAGCTGACATTTACTTATTTAATTAATGCATACAACATCTTATTCTCAAAAAAAAAAAAAAATAATAATAATAAAGTTTGATATGAAAAATATACTTCACATTCTCTAATTTAAAAAAAAAAAAAAAAAAAAAAACTGTACAATTAGTTTTACAAGAACATGGTTATAGCAAGAACAAATAGGTCATCATACAAGCCACAGACGAAATATCTCAAACTTTATTGCTTAAGCTACTGTAGCAATCCAATCTCAGGACCATGGGCGGATCCACCATATAGCCAGTGAGGCCAATTGATCCCACCCAAAACTGTGAAACTAAGGTACCAAGGCTGTGAAACTACCTCGCTCGGTGGCGTGATCAGAAGCCGGTGGCAGAGCAATGAAGGGATGATGAACTTTAGTCGGCTGGAAAAAGATGACCGGCAGAGAGGTCTCTGGAACGGGGAATAGCGGATTGAGGCTTTGAAGCTACTTGGGCTCCAACATTTATTATTTTGGCCCACACCGACATTGATTTCAAGTATTCGTTCCTCCGCGTGTAAATTATTTGTCGTGGAATACCAAATACTCAAAACAAGCCCACGGCGTCTATAATGGATAATTAGGACTTTTATCTTATACAATAAAAGTCTCAGATTCGTATATCACAAACGCCACCAGCAAAGATGTGGAAAATTTATTCTTTCTGTATCACGTGAAGGATAACACGGACTTTCGGATCTATCCAGATCGAAAGATTGTGACTATTCGATTGGTGAAATATAGGTAGGTACCATCCGTGAATTAATCAGTTACGACGATCGCACAAATGTGGATCGACTACGGACAGAATTTTCCAACGATAATCTAAAAAATAAAAAATAAAAAATACATGTTATGTTATAAAATACAGGAAAAAAATCTTATAAAAAATACACTCAAGTTTTATATAATATTTGTGTATTATTATTTAGGGAGAGTTGCAGTTGGCTCTAAAACGTTAAGTTTGTTGTATTTAGGTTCGAGTCTAAGTTTCAATTGCAGTTAGGTCCGGCTGTTTTTAATACCCCAAAATTATTACTTAGAAGTATATTTTTTGAAAAAAAAAATTAATATAAAATTATTAATTTTAATGAGATTTACAACTTTAATGTTGAAAGTTTATCTGAAAAATGTCTTTAATTAATTATTTTGATGTGTCAAAAACAGCAAAAAATCATGAAAATTAAAATATTTTAAAACACGACTTGAACTTTGAAGTCTCAAAATACCTATTTAGAAATATTTTCTGAAAAACTTTCAGCATGAAAATTGTAGATCTCATTAAAAGCTACGACTTTCATGTTGAATTTTTTTTTTAAAAAAATACTTCTAAATTATTATTTTAGTGATTGAAAGTAACGTAAAAAAATAATTAAAATAAAGGACTGCAGTGCAAAAAATAGTTAATGGGAGAGATTATAGTTAATTTTATTAGTAGGTGAGGATTGAAGTGATATTGAAACTTAATATAGGGAGTGAGTGCAATTATCCGTATTATTTATTAGATATTTATGTAATATTTTAGGTAAAACAAAATTAATAATTAATTTCATACATACATTTTATTAATACTATATTTAATTCTTTTGTTTGTCTAAGCTATTTATTATGTATTAATAATATAATTATTCATGTAATGTTTATTTTTTATTTTTATAATTTTGTTTAATATAATATATAGTTATTTATAAGAGAAAATTTAATTCACCGTTTGAATTTCAAACTGTAATAAACAAATTACAATAAAAATATTAATTTAAATTAATTATTTGATAGATTATGTTGAATTGCGGAAGGATCTATGGTCACATAGAGCACCCAACAGAAGGACTCCAATATAAATCAAAATTTCGTGAATAACAAGCTTATTATTTCCATGGAAATTATTCCAACTTATTACATATCGTAGAGAAATGTATCCTTCCTCCCAATTATTTTTTACTTGTGCTTCCCACATGTCAACATCAGTTAAAGTTTATCGGATAAACTGGCTGTTTGTTGGGATAGAACAGCCCAAAGTTATTCTCTACGCCCTGGGGCTGCTTCAAGTTCTCATTGAACATGGCGAATATGTAAGTCTCCAGAGCTCCAGGCCTCTTCGGCGTCCCTTTGCCGACATGGTTGATCAAATTCTGGTTGTAAGTCTTCGCGTTATCCACCGAAGCCGAGTCTCCTCCGGCGGACGGCCAGCCGCTTTCTGACACAACAATCGGCACGTTCGCCCCTCCCGCCTTCTCTATCGCGGCGTATGTTGTGTCCACAAGTGCATCAAACAAGTTGTCGTAGTTGTACGGAGGGTCACTCACCACCGTCGACGGGATGAACAGAGCGTAGCGAATATCGATCTGAGCCTTGTTGCCAACGTAGCTGAAGTAAGGGTAAACATTGACGAGTAATGGGGCATTTGAACTAGCTAAGAAGTTTATGATAGGACCCATGAATGGCTGCGCCTCGGGAGTGAAGACTCCGTTATGAGGAGGGTAGCCGGTGGTGACGGAGGTAGCGACGGAGGTTGAGACTTTGATGTTGTTGAGGCCAGCAGAGTTGAGGGCGTTCTTGATGTTTCGCATGGCCGGAAGAACGAACTGGGCTAGGTTACCAGGGATGACTTCGTTGCCGACGGCGATGTAACGGAAGTTAACGTTGGCGGAGTACGCTTGGACATTGGTGCGGACCCAGTTGGCTGCGGCGGAGGGGTCGCCGGCTATGGACTGGAGCTGGTCATTGGGGAGGCCGAGCATGACGCCGATGTTGGAGCCGCGGAGGGCTTCGAGGGCGTCGGTTTTGGGGGAGTACAGACGCATGTTGTTGATGTTTCTCGATTTGTATATGGCCACCACGTCGCTCGCCGGCGGGAGATTGTCGCCATCCGTGCCGTAGGCCACGCCGATCGCATCTGAGACGTTAATTGAGGAAGATGATGAGATTACTCCGAACTTGCACATCATATATTTGAATACATAGTTACATATAGTCGAATGTTAAAATATGTACAACTTTGATTTATAGCTGAGAGTAGATGGAATGTAACTATCGTTGGTCATGTTTGCGTGTCAGCTTGAAAAATATTGTTCGCTATTACCATATAATTGTTTGACTTTGACAATTGGTGCTTGAAGAAGAATCTTACAGTACAAGAATTTTAAGCTTCAACATTTTGCATAGAAAAGCATCGATTTATAATATTCGCTGATTTTCACCTAATGGTTGAGATAAGCAATGACTGAGAGCTTAATGTTATTTTCACCTAACGATTTATATTTTTGGCTTATAATCTATATATAAATATATAGAATTGGGTGATCAAAATCGTTGCCGTGACATAGTATTTTAAATAATTTGTCATGTGCCATCTGGTTTCCTAAAAATGCCACATGGCATTTATTTTAACTGAAAAAAGTTTATAATATTATTTAACTTATCTTAATAATATGAAAGGGCCAATATAAAAAATAAATACATAATCAAAATAATAATTTATAAAACTATTTATATTATATATTATGTATTATATAATGTTATTTTTAAATCAAATTTTATCTATATATAAATTTTGTTATCATATATATATATATATATATATATCACTTTTTTAAAAAAAATTAATATATTTTTTGTGATAGTTATTTTGCTCTAATAATATATAATAAAAAATATAATATTTTAATAAAAATAATTATTAATTTATATAAAATTAAAAATATAAAAAAATATATTTGTAGTATTATTATTTATATATATAATTAAAGTTGGTCTACTGTAAACTTACAATACACCATATCTCTTGTAAAGTCAAGTGGCTTGCTCCTGCTACAAAGTTAATCTAGTACCTCTCGAAGTTTTCTTTAACTTTTTTAATATATCTCAGTCACACTCAGTAGGCTTTTTTAAAATCTCGTTACGAAAGCTACTAACCTTATCTAGAACCAACTCTGCAAAATATGAAAAGGCAAGCCGCAGTTACTAAACCACACGCTACCTGTCATTTTATCATGGATATTCTTTCGATATCAAGATTGTAAAACTTTGACGCACTAGCCTAAATTTTATTAAAAATAAAGATAGAAAGTACATACACAGTTACAGAAAATGATATGATATGAATATAAAATATAATAATTTTTAAAAAATAAAACACATGTACGGTTCAACAAGATAATAAAAAATATAATTAAATTTAAAAATATAATTATATAATATAATATTTTACAACTTTTAGACAAATTTAAATATTAAGAATCTAATTTTATTAATAAAAATTAAAAAAATATAATATTTGAGTAAATAACTATATTATATTACTTACTATTATGTACTACTAGTATTATAAATAATTTTTTTTATTCTTCAAAAGAAAATTTCTTTAAAAAAAAAAAAAAAAAAAAAAAAAAAAACTGAAAATGATGTCGAATGTTTTTGTCTAGCGTGTCCAATTTTTCTTTTTAATTTTCGAACATTTATTGACGTATTCAAGATGTCCGGCCGCTTCCACGGTAATGTCCATATCATACACTGTAGGGGACAAAATTTCGGCGTGTGTGCTTCCTAGGCATATAGGCATCCAACAATTTCTGGTGGACGGAAGATAGAATATAGAATACACCATATTCTTGCTATAAACAGATAGCAACGTAAGTATACAATCATCTAAGTAGAAATGGTACTATTATTAGTAATTAAAATACTATATAGTTACAATTTTTGCCTACATCATTTTATTTGTTATATATTCATTCTACTTCTAATTTGTATCAATGATACGGCGGACAATAATTTGAATGAACCAACTGTGGTGGATGTTTCTTCCACCTTAGCTTTTCTCAAAACCAAAATAAATAAATAAGAAATGGCGGACAATAGTAGAATCTTTATGCAGGCTGCCAAATATTAGTAAGGATCTTAGTAAGTTGCATTTTCTTATATCATGCTCATGTATACAAGTCCTTGGGCTTCGAATTCGTGTTCTGAATGCAGATCAGCGAAGGTCCTCACAGCCTAGCTGATACATAATCAGAGCAGAAAAACAAAAACATACCTTCCAATTTAAGATTAGGATAGGGGTTGAACGTAGGGCTAGTTGAACGGATCGGAACGCTAGGATGTTCTCTAGCTAGAAGAGCTCATCGTACTAATAAGATTCTTATTTTCTCATTGAATTAAGCATTGAGGTGTTTGCCTTAGTTTTTTCTCAAAAAAAGATAAATTGTATTTCTTAGTTAAATTATGATCTCTTGCTTGTGCTTTCTCAAGAACATAAATAAGAAATTCTAAGGGGAGAAAATAAAAAAGGAAATACATATACCTGTTGGTATTGCTGCAAGTAATCCTAATATTAGCACGAGCACGGCGAAGGTAGCCATTGTATTGCAGCTAGCCATGGATGGAGAATACAACGTATCAAACAAGCCTTTGTTGCATTACAATGTCAGGCATCCGTCTCCTTATATAGGGATCAGGAATATCCAAAGGAACAACGTAAAAGGGCACAAGCAAGAACAAAACTAAAAAGAGATGGAGCATCATGAAAAATTTCTCCAAGTCTTGTGCAGAAAAGAAAAAGTTACGTGATATTGGACGAGACAAATCACACCCGAAAGAATCCTGACTCCAATGTATGTAGAATTCTAGAACGACGCACCCAAACCCCACAAAAACACAGTTACTACCCAGTGTTGACCCACTTTGGTCAAAGTGCTGCCAAGCCCGAACGAACAATTATCCAAGTACAAATTTCCGTGAAGAATTTATTATCTTAATTTCTACTCCATCATCCTTAATTTCCACGTCCATCCAAGTGAAGCAAAAACCAACGCAAACCTATTTGGATTCCCTAAGCAACCCCCACCCACCAACAAGCAACAACAAACTATGCAAATAGGCCAAATGGAGAATCATAAACAAAAAAGATGAACTGACCTACATAATGACATCGATAAATGACCGTGTACAACCTCCTATATCCCCATCACATTCGTTTCTGACTAGGAATTCAATAGATAATATAGCAAAAAATTCACTCTGTCCCGAATACATTTACGCAACACACAAATTCATCATTAATCTATCAATAGTAAATATCCTCGATCAAGAACATACAATAATAATACAATAATATAGTAAATTGCAAAAACAAAATATGTAAATATAATGATAAGTAATACATACATAGAAAACCAAAAAAAAGCCTAATCACAAAAATACCGAACAACAATTGACTTCATGTATTAATATTGAAATGCAACACCACAAGCAAAAAACAACACCCCACCCAAAAACAACCAGGCACACACACCAAATCCCCACCAAAAAAACAATTTACCAACAACACAAACGCTATCCATCTCGTTAACGCAAGTGTGAAACGCCTGGAGAAAAAATCCCTGGCTTAGCTCCCTATAAAAACCTTACCAAATAAGACGTCAGAAATCTCAGAAATAAAAAAAACCATACACAACAAAAACCAACAACAATAACAAACTGATTGGCGAAGAGAACAATATCAATAAAACTTAAACGCACATCATTTCGATCTAGATGTAGGATAGGAAGGCCAAACTCGACAAACAAACAAAAAAAAGGAAATAAAACAAAAATAAATAAAAAAATAAATAAATATACTAAAAAAAATAATAATAAATAAATAAAAAATAATAAATATAAATAATAAAAAAAATAACTATAAACAATATAAGAAAAAAAATATAATATAATGATTATTAGCTTAATTTAATGTAATATTTAAAAATATCGCAAATTACGGATAACTATTCTAGGCAAAATGACAAATGTAAAAGAACATGAAATAAATAGACGAATAAATACATAATAAAGTCATTATAAGGACAGAAGACGAAAGCACGAAAAATATAAAACAAGATAATGCTCTGAGGGATATAGAAATATACGATTTAGTTGTCTACCTCACCCTATACTATATTTTAGACAATTAATTTTAAATTTTGACATATTTTTAAAAATATTTGAATTATAAAAATTATTAGAAATATGTAAAATATATTATATTATAGTTCTAAATATTTTTGAGTTTTTAAGAAGTGCTTTTAAATATGACTTTAAAAAAGTAAAGTATAATTAATTAGTTTTTCGCAAAGAGCATAATTAATTAGATCAATATCTGAGTATTAAAAAGCACCGATTAATGCCTCATTACCATTAGTAAAATACGAAAACGAATTCTATACCGTCTGAAAGAAGTCACGATTAGCTAGAATTGTAAGACTAAACGTTGTCTAATCATGGACCACATAGAATAATCAAGTCTATCAAGACGTAGAAGTCAGAAAACAATTATGTTTGCACCACCTATCTATATATCAATCCTACCTTCTATTCGTAATCTGGTGGTAGCGAGATATCACACTCGTGCAGTTGTAGCGACATATCATCACCTATCTGGTGGTTATCTTTTATATAATATAAAGGGAATAAATTTTCAATACAATTGGGGATGACGCTTATAGAATTTGACCATAAGACTTCAATTCATTAGGTGAAAGTCCCAACCGGCTGTCCTAAACGTCATGAACAACTTTTCATTCTATCGTTAGAAATAGAAATAAAATTTTGCCATCAAATGCGCTAACATGCCTCTTACGTGCTATGGATGGCTTACTCTAAATATCGGATCCAAAATAATATCCTTCTAAATTGAACCGGATAAGAGAACAACGGCAATATAGGTTATTCAAAAAATTATATTGGTAATCCTACAAGTAAATGTATCCTTTAACAAAGAAGAAAATATGGGGACTTACAGATCAGTCCATCTCTCAATACGTGTATTACAAATAACCATATTATTTACAATCTGTCATTTTTTCGCATCTAAAAATACTATTTATATTATTTGAAAACATTTTGGATACAACAATTGTAAACCATATTAAAAAAAAAGAAAAAGTTGTATTTATTATTTTTTTTAATAAAAAAACTTATAAATAAATATTTTGAGACTTTTCAAATTTAATAGATTAGCAAATAAGTTTTTTATGCATTAAGAGTTTAAAGTATCAAAATATCTATTTAAAAATATTTATTTAAAAAAATTGAATAAAAATTATAAATAATATTGTAATATAATTTTCATACTCAATTTTTTTTTTAATTTATATTTATATAATAGTTAAAAAATTTCTACCATAAAGTTTGAGATGTTATTAATTTATAAAATTTTGGATGCAGGAAGTAATTTATAAATTCATGGCTAATTTGCAATATTCCCTTGAAAATAAGTTATTCTAGAACAACACAACTCAATCAGTACTTATTTCCAAAAGACTAATGATATAGATCCTTAAGACAAGTGAAATTCTAGAAGCGGATAGGATAGACAGGCTGCTGGTTAGGGTAGAACAGCCCCCAGTTATTCTCTATTCCTGGAGGTCGCTTTAGATCCTCGTTGAACATGGCGAATATGTAAGTCTCCAACGTCCCAGGCTTTTTAGGAGTGCCTCTGCTGACATGGTTGATCAGATTCTGGTTGTATATCTGCGCGTTCCCCACCGTCGCCGCATCGCCGCCCGCAGATGGCCATCCAGTCTCCGACACGACAATCGGCACGTTCGCGCCTCCGGCTCTCGCCAGCGCCGAGTACATCGCGTCCACCATCGCGTCGAAGATGTTCTGGTAGTTGTACGCTCCGTCAATCACCACCGTCCCAGGCGAAGTGAACAGCGCGTAGCGAAGATCGATGGTGTTCTTGTTGTTTATATAGCTGAAGTAAGGGTAAACATTGACGAGCAATGGTGTACCCGTACTAGCTAAGAAATTTATAATAGGAGCCATTAATAGCTGTGCTGAGGACGAGAAAGCGCCAGCAGAAGGAGGATAGGAGACGCCTAGGACGGACATTGCGACGGAGGTGGAGACTTTGATTTTGCCAAGGCCTGCAGAGGAGAGAGCAGCCATGATGTTTCTCATTGCCGGGAGGACAAACAGGGCGAGGCTTCCAGGGATGACTTCGTTGCCGACGACAATGTAGCGGAAGTTGACATTGGCGGAGTACGGCTGGACGTTGATTCGGACCCAGCTAGCGGCGGCGGCGGGGTCGCCGGCGATGGAGCGGAGCTGCTCGTTTGGGAGGCCGAGGAGGAGGCCGATGTTGGAGCCGCGGAGGGCTTGTAGGGCTGCTGTGTTAGGGTAGTACAGTCGCATGCTGTTGATATTCTTAGACTTGTAGAGGGCGACTACGGCGCTCGCCGGCGGAAGGCTCCGCCCGTTCATTCCGTAGCATACTCCTATGGATTCGCCACCTGTACTTGATAGCGGCCGATGTAAGAATTGATGTATGATTTGGTATGAAAAATAAAAACGACAATCGAGTACCTGGGAGAGCTAGTGCAACAAGCAGAAATACTAGCTTCAAGACAACAGTAGAATATACATGTCGCTTTGCTGCCATCTTCAGGCAAGAGAAAGAGAGAGGAGCAAGAGAGATTAATAGAAAGAGGTGCCTCTCGTCATCTCTATCTTATCAACAGATAAGATCTTTCATCAAGAAATAATATATCGTTAGTCTTGAATTCATTGGGAGCTTTTATTAGGATTTAACTAATTGGGATTCACTCAGGATTTTGGTGGATTGGTTAGAAATTATTTTAATCTCTCTACATAATTTATGTAGAACAGAATTAGTTTTATTTTTTGTGAGAAAAAAAAATTGCTATGCGTTGCCGTAGTTAACCGAGTCATTTGGGTTATGTTGGATCATATGCGTTTTTTTTTTTTTTTGTGTTCACATTGTTGGCTTTGAATGTCAGTTCGTTCCCTATCAAATATTTATAGTGTTAGGAGCACAACGACAAGAAAATCTTAAGGATTTTGTCAATAAAATTCATGATTTTCAAAATTGTTACAAAACAATTCTTACTTTTTCGAACACCTAATGAAAAACACTCAATAGCATACATTTTTCAAAAGAAAAATTATGATTAGAAAAAACATACATTTTTAATGCTTTACAAATTTTGTACTCAAATTTTTCTTAACAAAAATTCTACATATATACTTATGATTCTAAAATTTTTACAATTAGTAAATACTTTGGAAACTTAAATACGTAATTAAACATATTTTTTTGAAAAAAAAAAAAAAACTTTCTTTACAAAAATTATAAGAAACATTAAAATCTATATTTTCGTATTCAATTGTTTTAAATATATATATATATATATATATATATATTATTATATATATATATATATTATAATATAGGCTTATTCTCAGCTCGATCTGAGAATAGCCTATTCTCAGCTAACATCTCAGCCGTTGATCTGCTTGATCCAACAACTGAGATTTAATTTTAACACTTAACAGGCGCCGTTAAATATTTAACGGCGTGAATCGTTATCAGTTAAACGTTAAAATTAAATCTCAGCCGTTGGATCAACCAGAATCAACGGTTGAGATGTTAGCTGAGATGTTAGCCTCTCTAATATATTATTATATATATATAATATATATATATATATATATATATATGTGGGCTTTCTTTTAACATTATTCCAAAATTTTATCACGATGTTCCAGTTATCAAGGTGTTGCAGACAAGATTACTGTGCAGTACGACTTATTATATAGTGTCAAGTGATTGTGTGAAACGCCAAAGTATGCTGGATCAAATTGAAGTCCTAAATTATTATTTTTTTTTTAACGCTAGTTTTGTATATGTGCGGTACGCGAATGAAGATTATAAATATAAATAATTATAATTAAAATTAAAAAATTTATATTTTTTATTTTAGATAAATTAATAATTATGTTATTAAAAATATTGTATTTGTATATTATAATAGCAAGAATAAGTATCACATAGCATACATAGATATTATTTAAAATACATTATGAAATAATGGTGATATTAAGTCACATATATATTACACACACATAAATATATATATATTATTTAAATCATTTATATTTTTAAATTTGTTTATATAAATTTTTGTCTTAATGATGTCACATATCTTTTTTCTATGATATGAAAATAGATGTCAAATGGCACATTAAAAATTATTTGAGATGTCACGTAACGCAACGATTTTGATCACCAATTTTTATATATTTATATTATTTTTAAGTATTCTTAGTTTATATATATATATATAATATATAATATATATATATATATAATATATATATATATATATATATTATATATATAATAATATATAGTTTATATATATATATATATATATAATTAGTTTTTTAAAAAAAATAATTTTTATTTTGAAAATTTATTATATTTTATTAATTTCATTCTAGATATTTTATATTTTTAAACTTAATTATATAATGGATAATTGCTCTGCAGTCCCTCCATATTGTTTCAACATCACTTAAATTTTCTCCAAAATTTTTTTTGCACTTTAGTCACTTTGACACCTTCCTATCAGTTTTTAACACCTTCCGATGAGTTTTTGACACCTCCAACATGCATTCAATACATTACATTTTGACACATTTTAGTAAATTTTTAACACATTCTTATTAATTTTTAACACTATTTTGATAAAAAATAACACATTGACACCTTTCTGATAACTTTTAACAACCTTTTGATAACTTTTGACTCCCTCCGCGGAAGGACTTAACTGTAATTAAAACTTAGCCTATGATCCAAGTGCAATGAAACTTACAACTTTAGACCTAAATGCAACTTTTCCATTATATAAATACCACATGTTTTTTTATGATATAAAAGTAAATAGTAAATGATACATTGGAGATTATTTAATATGTCAAGTGGTATAACGACTTTGATATTCTATTTTTATATATTTATATATTTACGTATATGTGGAGAATTGATATATTTGGATATTGACTTTTCAAATTCATTAAATTATTATAATATATCTTTTATATAAATATTTTAAATTTAAAATAATTACTTCTTATAAAAATATAATTATTCTTATATAAATATTAAATACATTCAATGTGCATTGAATAAAAAATTACAGTAATAATATAATTAATTAAGCTTGTCACATATCACATAATAATAGAAATATTATATAGTATATTATAAGTATCACATTATGTTCAACTATTTTTTATATCGAATTTTTTATATATAGAAAAAGATTAATAAACAAGAAAGAACACATTACACCGTGGAGATGCACCATAGATGGCGCATTTAGCTAGTTCCATCATTTGTGGACTGGCGTCACGGGCCAAGTCCAGTCCTCAATGGTACGCTGAAAGCTTCGTAAATCGGGCGCATGACAAATAGCAGAATTACCGTGCTCACGTGTAAATGGCAATCATAAATCTGGCGCATGATTAGGCTACCATAATTCTCTTTTATTTCATTTTTCTTAAAGAAATTGTTTCTATTGCATTTGAAGCTGCTCACTATGGGTAGGACTTAAAAAATAAGCAAATTGTTACTTAGGTAGAATTTGTGGTACTACAGTTACAACATTATAATTACTCCAACCGCTAACTCCATCGCCATTCGCTTCGCCCATTCGTCCCCTTGCAGCTTGCCTCTACACGATCCCATACTACCCTCTCTACCCGAACCTAGCTTGCCACGACATACTTAGCAGTCGGCTACAGTACAATCATTGCACGACTGTTACTGTCTAAGGGCAAATTCTGGGCACCATCATTTTGCTGCACGACCGCGCAAAAAAAAAAAAAAAAATAGAATTATTTTTTAGAATAATTTTTAATATAAAAATTATAGATTTTGATAAGACCTATAATTTTATATTGAATTTTTTTTTAAAAAATACTTTTAAATAAATGTTTTGAATTCTAAAATTAACGAGTATTAAAACAGTTTTAAAATCCACTTAAACTTGTTAATCTTTGAAATTCTAAAATATTTATTCAAAAAAATTTTTAGAAAAATTTTTAAAATAAAAATTATAAATTTTGTCAAACTCTATAATTTTTATTTTAAAAGTAACTTTTATGTTGAAAGTAACTTTTATTTTTAAATCTTTTTCAAAAAATAATTCTTTTTTTTTTTGGCACGCCCGTGAACCAAAATAATAGTGCGCGAACGCGCACACAAGATTTTGCCCGGTCTATGGGATTGGCTACAGTACAATCGTTGCACGACTTTTGCAGTCTAAGGGATGTCTGAAAGGAAGAATGAAGATGGGAGGGTTTAGGAAGAAAACCAGGAAAAAAAAAAAAGAATCCGTTTGAACATGTGCACCGCAGCAATTTTTTAAGACACACCTGCATCATCCCATAACCAATACACCGGATAAGCAGTCGAACATTTCCATCTCAAAAGATAGGGGGTATATGAGCTCAAAATCTGAATACTTTCAACATGTCTCAGGCGTTTGCAATCAGCTTTTTAATCCATTAATTAAAGAAAAAATTATGATTAACCCTCTATTTTTTGAAAAATTATTTTTTAATCTTTTTTTTTAAAGATTCAATAGTAATTTCCTATTTTCAAGTACTAACTTTTTAACTTTTACATACATTCAATTGACTTTAGTAGTGTTATTAATAGTGATCCTCTCACCTTTATTACTTACCAACCGAATAATTTAGACAACAAATTACCTATTTCTACCATACAAATAAAAAATAATAAAATAAAAGATAATTTGAATCAACTAAAAATAAAATATGGAGTAAAAGGAGAGGCAGGTGGTGCTCTTGGACCTGCATCACAGACAACACCAAAAAATTAAAAAAAAAAAAAAGAATAAATCAATCAAACCTTCCTATTCTTGAAAAGACGGTGATTGTTTATAAGCTCCTTCTCCTGGTAGACCTCTCTTATTTTTTATTTTGGCAATTCCTAACATCGCTAATGAACACAGAGAGTCTCTGCATCCCGAACAGCACTATCTTCTCCCTGGGATTGGGAATCACCAACACCGCGCACCAAAATTCCGATCCGTAGAAAATTTGCTATCTCAGATCCAACAGTTTCACGCGAGATCTGTACCATGGGTACAAATTTCTAAAGAACGAGACACTATTTGTCTTGTTTGCAAATCATATATGTCTCTATAGAAATTAAATTTCAGTTGTGGAGATCTCTTAATTTTCTTATTTATATAGTAGAAATAAGTAATTTTATTGCCTAAATTGCTTGGTTGGTAAGTAATAAAGGTAAAAGAAATTATTAATAAGGGTATTAATGTTAATTTAATATGTATAAGGGCTAAAAAATTAGTATTTTAAATAGAGGGTTATTACTACGTCTAACAAAAGTTAAAAAATAACTTTAAAAAAAAAGGGACTTACATTTCAGCCCAGAATCTTTTAAACTTTACCAATAAAATTTTTATTTTAGTTGTCAATTTTGATACTTAAAACAATTATTTAGAAGTATTATTTTGAAAAAATATTCAACATAAAAATTATAGATTTTGATGAGATTTACAACTTTTATGTTAAAATTGATTTTAAAAAATACTTTTAAAATGAGGCTCCAAAGTTCATCAGGTTAATGGATTAATTAAAACTCACTAAAATTTTGAAACCGGAAAACACATATTTTGAAAGATTTTTTAAACAAATATTGAATATTATCATCGTAGATATTATTAAAATATACAATTTTTATGTTAAAATTTTTCTAAAAATATTTATAAATGGTAAAAATAGCTATTGTATAAATATCAATAAAGGAATTTTTATGTAAGTTTAAACAGTAGATACTAGATAGAAAATTTAGGAATTAATTTGTATGAGTATAAGAAATTTAAGAGTTGATTATAGTTATTCCAAAAAAAATGAGGTGATTCGTAATTTTCCGTTAATTAAACAATGCACGCCTGTTACGAAGCTGATAAGTTGTCATCTTCAGATGGATGATGACGGATATATAACCAGACAAGCCGAAGGATAAGATGCATTGATATACTACGAATTGTATCTGATAAATCCCTATAAAAAAAAAAGCTCTTGTTTTTTGCTCAATAAAAAACTCTTATTGTACCATTTTATTGTGTTATTAAATATCAGGTACAAACATCAATAGAGTTAAAAGTTTCTGTCTTTATAACACTTCTCCCATAAATAGCTTCAAAAGTTGATAGAATAGACTGGCTTCTGGTTAGGGTAGAAGAGGCCCCAGTGCTGCTCCACTCCTTCTGGCTTCTTGTTCTCGTTAAACATTGCGAAAATGTAAGTCTCCAACTCCCCCGGCCTCTTAGGCGTCCCCTTGCCGACATGGTTGACCAAGTTTTGGTTGTACATCTGCGCATTCTCCACCGTTGCAGAATCGCCGCCGGCCGATGGCCACCCGCTCTCCGACACCACTATCGGCACGTTGGGTGCACCTGTCTTCTCGAGCGCCGAATACACAGTGTCTACCATCGCGTCGAAGAGGTTTTGGTAGTCCAGATTACTGTTGTCGTCGTGCACCACCGTCTCCGGAGCGGTAAAGAGTGCGTACTGGAGATCAATATTCTGTTTGTCGCTGACGTAGCTGATGTAAGGATATACGTTGACTAGTAAGGGTGCACCGGTTTTCGCCAAGAACTGGACGATTTGCGGCATTTCCGAAGCTGTAAACGTGCCGGAGGACGGAGGGAAGCCGCTAACGTTCCCCATTGAAATCGAGGTGGAGACCTTGATTTGATTTAGCCCGGCGTCGGAGAGAGCCGACTGTATGTTCTGCATGGCCCGAAGCACGTACTGAGCTTTGTTACCCGGGACAACTTCGTTGCCGACGGTGATGTAGCGGAATCGCACGTTGGGGTAAGCTTGTATATTGTCACGGACCCAGCCGCTGGCACTGGAGGGATCTCCGGCGAGAGCCTGGAGTTGCTCGTTGTCGACATCGACGACGAGGTCAATGTTGGAGCCGCTGAGGGCTTGGAGAGTGGGATGATCGGGCCAGTAGATTCGCATGCGGTTAATGTTGTAGGACTTGTACATCGCCACCACATCGCTCGGTTGGGGGAGGTCGCCCAACATTCCATAGCTCACGCCAATGGATCGAACACCTTCAACAGCAGAGTATGAGCAAACATTATAGGTAATGAATCAACTATGAATAATTCATATGATTTAAGTTTACGAACTACGGGAAGTAATTAAGATACCTGCTGGAATCGTCGCAAGCAATCCGACAAGTAGCAGCATGACCAGCATGGAATTAATCATCGTCTATAATTTAATGATATTATGAATCAGCTGCGAGCTAATTAAATTAAGAGCTAGGTGCTTATTGCCTGTATAAGCATTGCGTCTACTACCTTCCTCCTTATATAGACTTCAAGATGACTTTTACTAGACTTAATTTATTGGTGACAATTGAGTTATTGTCTTGTTGCGCCGGAAGATACACGTTTTGTAGCCCAAAATAGACGCTAAAGATGCATATTGAAGTCCTGTTCATATCTGGAATGATGAGTAGCCTTCTAAACGGGGCGCGTCGATGCTTCCTACGAAAGCAGGAAACGCACGACCCAGATGATCTGAATCGTGCAGTTTTTGAAAACATTGTATAAATTTTTATAAGTTTTTCAAAAAAATATTGAACATTATATTAAAATGATGATTAAAATTTTGATCATTGTTTTGACGTTTTTATCGAAAAATTTTTAACTACAAATTTGTAAACCACATCAAAATCAACAATTATAGTCAAACTTGTTAGGACCGGTGCTCGGCTTAAAATGTGACGCCGCAGTCTAAGGAGTCGTTTCCTCACATATGAACCGAACACAAGTTCAGCCCCAGCTGGTGTGGGACAATCTGCGCTCGCAGTGTTACCTGCGTGAGTCAGGGCCCAACCAGTCCAGCCCAGGAAGACTTGCTGGCCCAGCGAACGTGATCTACCCTGCACGAGTCAGTTCTAACCTGCCGACTTGGCTCGCAAGCCTCCGCCGCGCAGACTCGACCCGCCAGGCGCACGCGCTGGCACTCAACAAAACTTTTTCTTAAAAATATTTCAAAATCGATTAAATAAGTTAATGAAAATTTTAATATAATATTTTATGATCCATGCAAAACTTAACGGGATAATCTTGCCGTTTGTTTTCATTGGCATAGACTTAGACCGTAGACTATGACATAGACTTAGACTGTAGACTATTATCAATCATAGCAGCCCTGTCAATACGCTGTGACTAGTGCAACCAGCTATTAACAGACTTGTACATTTGTATGGACATTATTCCATTATATCAACCTTGGTGGTGGAAAAAATTAACTTGTCACCATCATTCGTTTGTATGGACATGTAATGGAAGTCTATTCGGACATAATTAATTGAGGATGGAACAAAATGGTTAGGCACGGGGAAACCCCAATGTGGAAGCAAATTTGGAACCGTATCTAGTGGTTCAACTAGTATAAGCGCTTCACATTTATTTATGTTTGATTCTTATTTTTCAAGTTATATATTTGTGAAACGCCCGCTTGAGTATTGCTATGTGATATGTTGAGCAATTAAGTGTCTACCGTATGATTCCTTCCCTCTATGAATATATAGAACTAACAGTTTCAATAACAACAATCTCAAGATGCAAATTCTCCCTTCTTAAAAAAAGTACAGAGACTCATATTAGTGCTAGTGTTGTAGTTCCCTATAATACTATGCCCGTCAGAGTAAAACAACTTTCTCTAGCACCCTTCACTATAACCACAAGAGATATCGACTAGAAGTGAAAAAGTTCTAAATGACAGAATGTAGGTATCTATATTACAAATGAAGAGAGAAGAGTCGGTGATCCGTCTTATATATTCATATTAATTATCTAATAATTAAAATAAGTTATAATAACTATCTAATAGAAGATTGATCAATTATAATAAGTAAATTAAGTAACTGTCTATGACGGTAAGTTATAGTGATTCTATCGTTCTTAGATAATACATTAAATTATTTCTAGTATTGGCATCATGGGTGTGCCATCCCAGTTTAAGAAGTAAATACGAACTAACATCAAGGGGTTAGCTATCAAAAACTCTCCCCACATTCAGGATATATTTCTCAATTTACTGAAGGAGAATTCATATCAACAATTGACCAATAAAAGGAAGATATAGGAACCAAAAATGAAAAAATAGTCAGCAAAAAGAAGAGGTAATTAAGGGGTGTTAATGGCTTGTTTCCTGCGGGTATAGTGGAATTCATGGTCAACAACAATTATCTACACGAGCAGTGCTTCTGTTTGTTAGATTAACTGTTTTGTTCGGAGCAAGTAACGGACAATTTAGGTGTTGAAGGATCAAAAGTTTCTCCCATCTCACATACGGATGATGGGAAGTTCCTGGATAATAAATTCAAGTTATATTGAGCAAAAGATGCCACGGTGCAGGAGATTTAAACACTATTTGTGCATAGGACAAGGTTGGAGCGTTGAATCTTCGGTTTATTTCTGAGACACCTTCTAATCGATTGAAGATTCAGATTAAAAGAGTCCGTAACCAGAATTTTAAGTTATGCGAGTGGACAAAAGATTACACATACGATAGAAACATAGCTACTATCGAACAAACAATCTGCATAATAGATTTACGAGAGACCTACCTCTGGTTACGACTTCCAGTTAATAACCCACAATTAAAAAAATAAAAAAAAGGGAAAACTTATTGATAATCGAATTTGCATAGGAAATTGTGTTGCACCTTTTCATGATAAATACACATGAATATAGTCTTAGAATCTTACTTTTCGATCTGTGATTTATTTAACTTACCTTACCGTTTGATGTTTGGACAAGGGATTATCCTAAATATCTGTCCGGAGCACAAGAACAAAGCATTAGATGCCCTTAAAATACATTCTTTTACGAACCTGCGGGCCCGAGTAAAGGAATTTGAGAACTTAAGAGGTAGGAAAAAGAGCGGAAGAATCTCCCAGGCTAGGGCAGTCTTTGGCATTCTTGTTCCAGATGTATTTGTCATTTCAAGCTCGAGTTTAAAACCTCCCTCTGTACTTCTATTTCCTTCTATATAACCTATAGTCATCATCTGACCACAACTTGTACCTTGCATAGCTGCACCTCATGGGTGTTGGAAAGCAAAAGTACAAAGTTTTTCGAACAATTTCTCCTGAATATGACGACTTGCATGTAATTTATAGATCAAAGGAATCTTCAATCTATATTTGGAGTAAAAGCAAACATAAGTGTCCCCAGTATGAGATTCACCAATCAATTACAATAACCTGATTCACCCAGCTCTCTAAGGGACTGTTTGGTTTGATGAAGTTGAGAAATGGAGATAGAAATGCAGCAGTTAGAAGTGCTGGGAGTTGTAATTTTTTGTTTTTGTTAATTGCAGCAGTGCGTTTAGTTTTGACGGCAGTTCAAATTACTGCAGTTGGAACGTTGTTGTTTGGTTTGATGCAGTTGAGTCCTGCAGTTCAAAATCTAGTGTTTGGTTTGATGCAGTTGGGTGGATATGGTAACTCGTGGTAAACTTACCTCCCAAATAAGTTTTTATTTTTTTATTTTTGTTTTGTTTTTTATGAAATATCATAAAATTGTATTATATATAATGTATAAAATGTTAAATAATATGTGTATTAAAATTTCCAAATCTCTAATTAAGCGTTATTATTATTGTTTTTTTTTTTGGTTGGGTGGAATTAGTTTATGTAATATTGAAAGTTATTAATATGAGATATATTAAAATACTAAGAATTACTAAAAAAGTATTGAACATATCTAAAACAATATCAAATATTAATGAACGGATTCAATGTTATCAGAAAAAAAATATCTTTTACAATATTATTTACAATTCTATTAATGATGTACATGTATTAATATATATATATATATATATATATATTATATATATATATATATACATGATTCATACAAATATATTTACAATTAATTGTTAAATGAAAAATATACACTTGGCTTTTTCACTCGGCTATTCCACATGTGAGGGAAAACTTGTTATATTGTAAACCTGTGCTGCCCCGTCCGATATTCCGCAAGCTACCGATACTTGATATGTTGTCAAAACTTGCTCTCAGTTGTCCAAAAATAAAAGAATCCATAAAAAAAGTTGTCATCGAAAGTGCTTATGCGTCACTTGCATGTGGTTAACTTTTAGGTACCTTAAAATATTGCGCCAAGTATTTAAACGGCACCGAAGCCTAACCTATCTATTAGACAGCACCGATTCCGTTATCAGAATATTCGACCCCTGTCCGACAAGTAGGCGGCACGAATTTCCTATCTTAACACTGGCATAATACAAAGGTCCCTAAAAATAAACCACCTTAAGAACCAGCATAAAAAGAAAAACGATTACACATAACCAGCAGATCGAACCATAAGCTACCAGCAACCTCTCAAAATATAAACCCCCAACAACAGAGCTACTAGCAACCTCTCAAGACATAAACCCCCAAACAACAGAGCTATCTGTACAAACTAGACCAACAGTATACACAAGCACCAAATACAGTACTGCATAGCACAAGCACCAAGCACCAAATGCAATACAGCATAGCACAAGCACCAATTAACACACAAGCAGCAACTGCACTTCTGAGACTGCACATGCTCCAGAATTCTACTTTCCAACCATATAGCAATTGAAGCCCAACTCCAGCCAACACATCACTAGCATAAAAAACCATCACATAGAACCAAAACATAAGTTGTACAAGATATATGCATCGGCATAAGTACTTTCTCAATTTATATTTGGACTTCATCATAGAGCCTTTAATTCTTGATAAACCTGCGTAGCACACAAGTCCAAGTACATTAGAATGTAATTTAAGGCGTTTGATTTGATCCTTACACATTAGGATGAGGTAATTTGGTACAAAAATGTAGAGTGAAGATCACTTACACTCGAGTTATGGTAATTTGGTACAAATACAAGAAGCTACAGCTATGTTACAACTGCTCATAAATTTCAAACATCGGCAGTAATGCTTATGCAAC
Source organism: Xerophyta viscosa (assembly GCA_002076135.1). Taxonomy (NCBI): domain Eukaryota; kingdom Viridiplantae; phylum Streptophyta; class Magnoliopsida; order Pandanales; family Velloziaceae; genus Xerophyta; species Xerophyta viscosa. The sequence continues at coordinate 1,121,970 of MJHO01000068.1, forward strand.
ATAAGGACGTCTAAAAGGCCTACTTTAAACAACAATCATACAATTACCTGGTAGACTGATGCATAGACATAATCAAACAATAAACAATAAGTCACCTGTGTGTGTAGTGACAGCACGGTAAAGAATATACGGCAGTGTTTTAGTGTCATATGATAATGTTTGTGTCAAATGGCAGTATTCCTGACATTAAATCACGAGACTATGCGTCAAGTTAAAGTGCTCCGGATATCAAATAGGGTATTGCATCACGATATGCTAACATGATATTCTAAACAGCAGGGCTAGATTAATTATATCTCAAACGCTTTCTCAAAGCATCTAAAAGCATAGTGTGCTTAAAGCTTAAAGTTTCTAAGCATATAAATGATGCAGCAAAAATAAAATTAAACTTTTTTCATTTAAAAAGAAATAAAATTAAACTTAAATTACTCTTGTAAATCAGTAGTTCATCATTTTATATCTCAAACATGCTTCTAAGCAACTAAAGATCAACATAAAGTTATAACTAAAGATCAATATAAAGTTATAACCAAAAAATCAAACAAAAGTTGAAAGTAATTACGTTTTGCTTTCTCTTTGATCCCAAATTTGCAGCTTACGATCAATTATCCTTCCTCCTCCTTCGGCCGACAATTCCCATCCTCCTTGGTACAACTGAAGATAATAATCCTTGGTACAGCATGCTAAAATGTGAAAATTAGAGTGGGGATCTAATGCTAGGGGTTGGACCGCGGGAAGGGGAGAGGAGGAAGAGGGCGGCGGAGAGGGCGGCGAGGAGGAGGAGGAGGATTAGAGCGCCGGCGGCGGGGAGGCCGCAGCGTGTGGGGGCGGAGAGGGTGGCGAGGAGGAGGAGGAAGATTAGAGCGCCGGCGGCGGGGAGGCCGCAGCGTGTGGAGGCGGAGAGGGACGCGACTCCGCCAACTCGCGTTTTGCAATGCAGGTAAACAGTAAAAATGGAGCTCTCAAATTCGGATTTACAACTGCGGACCTGGCGGCCGCGGTTCCAACTGCAGCAAAACCCTCCTCAACTGCAGCAGTCGCGTGGCGGGTCCCACGAACCGCTGCAAACCAAACGCGAGATTTCTAACTCCCACTTTCGAACTGCTGCAGTTGAGTTATAACCTGATTCACCCAGCTCTCTAAGATATGTCAAGAAATAAGGGATAGAGTACTCTGCTTAAATTTGAATTAGACTTGCAATGCTTTCATAAACTTTTTATTTATTTTTTGACAAGAGAAACAGAGTACGTTTGCCTCTTTCCTATTTTCCAAATCCTATGCAACTCTATTTGACCCAGTAAGATAATTGGAACCCCAAGACATGAACGTCTACAACTTACACGATAAATCCTTAAAGTTGATATAATTTGCCATTAAAAACCAACAATTCCTTATATTCTTTTAATATGTTTATATTATCAACTGTTGAAAAGATAAGCCTATCTTGGTGATAAACTTGGAGTTCACTTGATTCCATTTTTTATCATCTGCTACTCTAAGACATTGTATATGTGCGTGTGTCCATGGACCCTTGCCTGTGGTACAGGAATGCTGTTTAGGCTACTCCGGAAACGCATTGCTTAAATTGAATATTATAGTCCATGTATAATTAAGAACTAACCCTTCTTTCGCTACCAAAAACGATCCTCCACATATATTTTTTGGTGCATTTTGCAGGGTCCCAGATATGAACTCATTGACACTATGAGTCGCCATGGCCGAGATCCTTCCAAGAGTCATTACACCGTCAACGCAAGGTTTGCTGATGGCCAATGGCTTCGGTTTGAATGACGCTTCTGTTACAGCGCTTGGTACAAGCCAGGCCTTGCATGACCAGGCATTTGTCATCTTCTACAAGCAATTCTGATCATCAATGCTCACCTCATCCCGATCGTTCGGTTACAGTATCCATCTGCTTCCAGAGGTCTGTTAATTAACGTGATACAGGTGGAGAGTATCAGCTGCATCAGGTTTTTCAGGTTTTATTTAATTCAACTTCTGTAGATTCATAAACCGCAGCAGCACTTCTAAGGCCAAGTCTCAAAGTGCAGGGCCACTTGGGTTGATATACACGCTATCTTTCCCATCCACAAAGCTACCACACTACGGATGTATGCTGATATTCATCCATTCCCCCCTAAATTCATCATTTGTGAGTGAATAGCAGCCGACGAGGGCTCGTTACAATCTAACACGTCCTGTTGCCTCAGGAAGGAATAGGTGATGGTTTCGATTGCTGGCACTTCTAATGAGAATTTTATAGTATGTACTCTAGGAAGGAAGGGGCTAGGCTCTACATGGAGATTTAGTCCTTTCTGATGATGTACTTAGGGCTGAGCATTACCCGAACCTACCCGAAAAACCGAACCGAACCGACCCGAACAAAGTCAAAATTTCGGGTTCAGTTCGGGTCGAGTCCGGTTCGGGTTGACATTTTAATAGTTCGGGTCTATATAATTCGGTTCGGGTTCGGTAGTCAAATTTCGGGTCGGTTCGGGTTGGACCTGAATTATCCTCACGAGTTATGTATTAATTAGTTTTTGTTAGTTTTTATGTACTAATTCTTTCTATTTAAACAAAATATTCATGTTACAACTATTCGCGTCGATCCGAACCGACCCGAACCTATCCGAATTCGAATTGGTGTTAAATAAAAGTGATTTGTGATGTTATTCGGGTCAACCTGAACTAACCCGAATTTTAGTCGGTTCGGATCGGTTCGGGTTGAAATAAAATTCGGGTTGATTCGGGTCTGAAGATATTCGGTTCGGATTGGCCTTAAAATTTCGGTTCGGGTCGGTTCGGGTCGGGTTGACCCGAATGCTCAGCCCTAGATGTACTAAGCGACCCGGCTCTGATAGAATTTTATTTTTTTTTATTTTTTTTGTTATCGCAAAAAAGGAATTACAGCTCATTAGAATTCTAATCTGTATGGAAGCATATATAGCATTTGTTAGAGATGCAGAAAGTACGAACCGGACGTGCTACGGGCTGGCCAACATAGTGGCGAGCGCCAATTCGACTCGGCCTGTTGGCTGGCCGAGTCGGTTAGCTTGTGGGCTGCGCGGCCCGCATGCATATTTAATTTTAGAAAAATATTTTAAATTTTCTGTATAGACACTAAGTTATTTTATACACCTTAAAAATTATCTTTAATTTTCTGTCATGCTGCGGTTTCTTTAGTAAATAATTGACATATCTCACTTATCTTCCTATTTGTGTCTTGAGTTGAAGGTGTCACCTCGAGAACGTCGTCATTACCACCGGCACCTATAGAAGTATTACAAGGAGATATTTGTGATCATAATAGATCTGCTTGATGTTATGTACAATTAGACATGTTGGTTTTACTATTATCTATGTATGGATAGCTATTAACATAACCAGTATGTCTATTTGCATCATATGAGTTATGTGGATTCATTAGAATTCGAAAAAAAAAAAATATGAAATTTAAAACTATTAGAGAACTTGTGAGTATACTTTGAAGGCTTCGGTTGAGAGAGTTGAAAGTAAAAATTGAGAATTTGAGTTGTGTGAAATTGATAAAGTTTGAATATATATATATATATAGAGAGGTTCAATTGTATTGGAATCATATGGAGTTCGGGATTAATGAGTATATATGCATATACTCATGTTTTTGGGGTAACTACATATCAACCCAAACCATTCCCTCAATTCAATCCCCCACTTGTCAACATTCTCAAATCAGCCCCCAATCCGAATTTCTATTTTTTCGGACAAAAATGTTTGTTTTTATGTTTTACGCTTCATACCCAAAACATATATTCTATAAGTATTTTTTGGATAAGTGTTTTGGAATTTTAAAAGTTAAATTTGAAATTGTTTGATTTTTACGAGTATTTTTTTATCTTTGACACCCTGAAACAATTACGTGAAAGTTGTAAATTTTGATAAGATCTACAATTTTAATATCGAAAGTTTTTTCAAAGACTATTTTTGAATATTTATTTTGAAATATTAAAATTATAATCTGTGAGGAATATTTTCGTCCATCAAATTTAAATTAGAAGCTGAAATGAGCAGAATTGTTTGAAGGAAAATATTACTCACCCCCAATAGGGCTAATTAGTAAAACATATAGGGCTAATTAGTAAGTCCAAACTTTTGAGGGCTGAAGTAGTTTTCTATATGTTATTCTAGCCGTTGCCATCTTTACAAACACAGTGGTAGTCTCTCACATCAATTATCATCAGAATCAGATGCGGCGCCCCGCGGCGCTCTGCACAAAACAAAACAAAAGCCATGGAAGGCCCCTCTTAGCTTTCCCTCTTACTACTTTGTGTTCACTGCAAAATAAAGTTTGATCAGTGCCCGACACTTGCACACTCAGCTACAGCTGTCTCTGCCCCATTCCTTCTCACTTCACATCTCACCAAATATTGTGGATGTTGATCACGAGAAATAAAATACTGACCTTATTTTTCATGATTTGTGCCTCGTGATTTAGTTACAACTGATGGCGGAAATCATAGGTTGTATTTGTGCCTCATGACGCCCATACGCACGACCGAATAAGATGTGCATACTTCGAGCTATAAGTGTTTTTTATAACAACGTTTAATATAAAATTCATAAATTTTTTCAAATTTATTATTTTATTAAATTTTTTTTTTAAAAAATATTTTTTTAAATTAATATTTTATGACTCTAAATTTTAACAGATTTGAAGTGGATTATAAAACTATTTTAAAATCTATTTCAAATACATTAAATTTTACATCTCTAAAATATTTAAACAATATTTTTTTTAAAACAAAAATAATATTATAACATAAAAATTATAGTCTTATCAAAATTCACAATTTTATTTTTTTTTTTAAATAAAATACCCAAATATAAATTTAGTATGTTTGTGTGTACCGTAAATCGCTATGTACCAGATCATTAACTATATGAGTCCGTGGGTTTCCAGCTAAATGCAATTGGTATTAGCAAAGCTAAATTGGATGTTAGTATAAGCAGTAAATAAAAAGATATTAATTTATGTGGTTCAGCTGACTTCCACTAAGCAAATAAGCTCTCTATTATTAGTGAGTATATAAAGTTTGATGGGAGAAGTTATTAAAAACAATACGGTACTAACTCGGACTCACCAAGCAATATTACAAAGAAAATATTTTCTCTTTTTGGCAAAATTCTCTCTCTCTCTCTCTCTCTCCCTCCCTCCCTGGGAGAATTATTGATGGTTGTTGTCTAATCCAATGGACCAGCCCTTCTGCATGGTTGGCGTTATTTTTTAGTCGACCCTCCCCTTATTAATTATATGTATTTACTATAACAGATAGTAGAAAGGCGATCGCAGGGCCGGCATCTCGTCGAGCTTTAGATCGGTCTTCCTTATTGAAGGTAAAATTCCAGCTGAGAATTTTTTCCATATATCTACTATCTTGTTGGCTGAAGCAGACGATAGGACATTTAAACGATGATGCATTTAAATAAATAGGCATGTGAACACGCATGTCAGCTGGTAGGACAAATTTATATGCTTGCTATTAAGAATCACCATACTACTTACTAATTGTCAGATTGACCATCTAGAATTTGCTATCATTAGGTGAGTTTCACCGAGCCCATATGGTGGATTAGAGTATCCAAAAATTTTAGCAAACCTTGTTATGGACTTAAGGTCCATTCCACATCTTGAGCCATTAAAAAATTGCGCTCACCTAAATTAAAAGATTAAGAAATATTTTTGATTGGTGAAAAATGGGCTGGTATTATCTATAATGTTATCATTACCTGATTATTATCCAAAAGTTGAGACGTGAAATTTTACCTTATTCATATAAAAGATATTGTTTGGGCTTTGTACTCCTCCTGCCCGGAACATGGGCCCATCCTGGGAGCAGCCGGAAGTGGCGGGTCGTGAACGACACCTCAACCGTGGGCTTGGACACGGGAACCACAGCGGTAACGTGCGAAGGAAAAGGGCCCCATCAAGCTCAGGCTAGAAAAGGGCTGGTCCCCCCAATCATTCGGGGCGCTAAATGAGTCCACCGACTACGAACCCGTGGGCTCCGCAGTGGGGGCCGCCATCGGTAATGAATCAGAATTTTCCTGCAGCCAGCTAATACTGCAAGTGCAAGGTATCCCTTAGCAGCATGTGATTAAACATACTTTTATAATTAATTTGAGAATATATTTGTTATATTATTACAAATTACTCAAAAAAATTTCATTGTGTCGTTAGAAAAATTGTTCTAAGGTAATATCTTGATGATCGATTAGAAATACTTTTGGGATATTTTTCAATGCTTTTAAACTTAATAAACAACATAGAATGCACTATTATTTACATATTTTTAAAAGCAACATTGTACTAATTGCTGCAGAAGTTTCACCCTGATATTTATTAATCATTTTATAAAGTTTGATTACAAAATCATATGTGACATATTTTGAAACTTTATAATGTAAATGTTTTGAAGTATGACACTATTCAAGTTCCACGAGATGATTAATGGTGCGTGGCCCAAAAGTCGTAGCCACAATTCCTAAATATGGTATAATCGCTGCAGGGATCTCAGCCCACAGCTATTAGTAGTTTTGGGCTGCAAGACATTTTCCATTTCATAAAACCAATATCAGAAAAATCACACTTAGTTGAGTGGCACAGAGATCCCAGCAGCTAGGCGCTGCATGAGATTTTTCTTCGTCGGGAATGGCATTTTATGGCTGGCTCCAGCTACTTATGGCCGTAGGACCCAGGCCAAGATCGGATTGACCGGACGCGATTTGATTGCTTTGAGTTGGATCTGGTGCAATTGGGTTGTACGGTGCACGTCCGGTCCTACTTATTGCCTACACTTTTGGGGGCTTTTCTTCTTTTACACATGCCTGTGCCATTATTAGGTTGTTCCTATGGTTCTGCTTAAAATGAAACTAGTTTATTTGTTTTCACTTTAAATAGTCTATTAGGCAAAAAAAAAAAAAAAAGCTATTAATTCCTAAGCTTTTCATAAAACATGAACCATTTCATAAAAATTATATTAATTCTTAAATGCTTAATTTATTTAGCAAGAAAATGATGTTTAACCTGCAACAGTATGGAATTAAAATATCATTGTACTACTTAATAGAGGCACGCCATAATTATGATGACTTTGCACCCCAAATGCAGCCATTGTATTAGTTGTCCATATATTTATTTCCATGAGAAAAATAGTTGTCCATTTATGAAATTATTTTCAGCCGCCAAACAGCTAGCTACCCACTTATGCGACTAGGAAATACTTACGTAATCTTTAGATTTTATGAATTAAGCATTACATGCACTTCAAGTTCCAGTTGTCGATTTCTAGTTTTCATCTTATTTCTTTACCTTCTATATAATTATATTCTAAATTGTGAGTATTAACTTGTTTTATTTTCGAGGTGGAATTCTCACAATGTAATAGTAGGATTTTAGATATAGTTTTGATGTTTTCTATTCTTGGGCTTTGTTCACTTTAATGCCGAAAAACTTGGAGAATTACTTGGTTCTTTCTAAAGCATTTAATACTAAATGTTAGGTTGTCAATAATAAAACTTAATTTATGTGGACAATGCTATATCAACACTATTTTTTTCAGAATAAAAATAATCTTTTAAAAAAATCATTTCTCTTTATTTTTATATTTTACTCTCTAGCTCAGCGTAATAACTGTTTTGATAATTTCTCCAACTATCTTCTAGCAAAATAACAACAACAACAATAATAACAATAATAATATCTATAGCAGTACAAAAAATGACCCCAACTAATTCCGAAAAAATAAAGAGGAGCTAAATTGCAACTGGGAGTTGGTAATTACTAATTAGATATTGCTCCCCTTGATTATCAAAAACATTTTCTTGAAAAAATTGTGACTCTTTTCTAGTTTAATAGGAATATAAGATTCTCAAATTTTGAGTCAATTATTTGGATCCCCTTATTTCTTCTTGCTTTTTTTTTTAAATAATAGTCTCTTCTTGGTTTCAGGTAAGGTATATGGTAAATTAACCAATTACTCTAAAACTCTTGCATTGGTAAAAAGTAAAATTTTAATAATTTCTATTTTTCTTTGCTCGCAAGCTTGTGTTTTGTTTGATATCAAAATCTTCAATTCAGATGCATGCTAAGCAATGCTCTTGAAATATTATCTGTAGTCCAAACATGATTTTGTGTCGATATTAACTACACTGCTTGACAAATTAATAATAGAGACTTTTTATCACGATAAAAATACATCTGGATTTACCATAATTTGGATCTTCAGGCAACAAAGGAATTGGAGTTGGGATTAAGGAGGAAATTGCATGCTATTATAGTTATTTCGTTTTTTTTTTCTTATTTACTTCAAGGTGACAAACAGACTATTATTAATGCTCTTGCATGGTCTTGGGCCTCTTACAAGCGAGGCATGGACTTGGCTCGGCCGATATTCTGGCGGGACCCAGGTCGGACATCGGATGCTACCTCAGCTGGGTCCTATAGTTTGTAATTATACATCTAACTTTTATACCCAATTAATACTGTGTTGAGTTACAATGGTAATAAACACACCTCATTTTATGTGATTCAGTTGACAAGATAGTCTACGTCCACGGGTGTAAATAAAGACTTCATTAATAGCATTATAAAGTTATGTGAGTGAGTTAAGAGGAGGAAGGACATGAGACTCCTAGTATTGATCTGAAGGAATGTTACAACGAGAATATTTCTGTCTTTCCTTTCTCGTTGTCTGTAATGGAATGTATTTGGAGTAAATTGGACTCACTTGAATTATCACTTGAATCTTCGCTTCGTCAAGTTCGATTACTTTTATACATAGTTCAGGATGTATTTATAGTGCTTATCGACCCTCCATCATTAGTTGAATGTATTGTATTAACTACGATATGACAATCGAAGAAGATCGAAGCGATCGGCGACCTGTTACGGAGCTCCAGTCAGATTGCTTGTTGCCACTAGAATCTTGGCTAAGATGATTTGCCTCATGTTCACTCCTAATTGTCAAAGTGGGCGAGGAAAAAATATGCTAGTCTATGTCGCATTTTTTAGGAATAGGTGCATGCGGCTGTCTGTTTGCTCACGCAGACAAGCGTCTTATTCATCAACATGATGGGACACTAGTATAGGCTAGCTAGTTTGCCATGTGTTGTGTTACTATTGGTTGTTTGGTTGACCTTGAGAAGCATGCTATCATTAAATGGGTCAGTTCGAGAAAAGGGCGGGAATCGGCTGGATAATACTTGATGGCATTTCTAGTAGGCCTGCTCCTGAACCTCGATGTCCATCCAACATCAAGATTTATGAAATAAAAATCAAGTAAATTTTTTTATATAAATGAAATACATGTTAATTTACTTTCTACCAGAATAATTTTATTATTAAAGTAAAATCTAGTATCAAATAATTTACTAGAATCAAATAATTATCTCTCTCTAATAACTAGTGAGATCATTTAAAAACAGGTATTAATAAATTATATAAAATTAGTAAACCGGACCAGTTTTAAAGTCAGGGCCCCGGTCCTCATTGCATCGAACTCCGACCGGACGTAAGTTCGAAGCTTGCAGGTTTCTGAATAGGTCAAGCATAGCTACGTGACAGGATCGTGACGGAATGGATTACGTGAGGGCGCTTACGCATAGAAACAACCGAATTAAAACGACTTGGTGCTCCGGACTGGAATATTACCCCCATTATAAATATTAAATTAATTTATTAGGTTATATGTTAATTTATTAAGCATGTGTTTGCTGGCCCACTACACACCACAAGAGTCGCCAGAAAAATATACACCACAGAAACTGCTACATGTATTGACCAAAAGCATATCCATTGGTTGCTTTGCTTGCGGTGGTGCTGATGACGACCACCACATTCTTTTTTCTTAAGAAAAGCCAATATAATTACATTATATTTAAAAAAAAGGAACACTAGCCAGAAAAAAAAATCAAATATATACTAAAAATGTCAATCATTAACTAACGATAATCTTGATAAAATTTTATGATAGACTATACATCGAAATATATAATACATTCTGATATATAATATATAGTTCGAATTTTATCATAATTAGTGATGATTTTTATAAATAGTATTTTTTTTTTTTTGGAGAACCTAGATAATAAATCTCCACACAATATGCATTGTCTGCTTTAAGCCTTTCGCCGCCTCTAAGCAGAGGAGAGAGGGTGAGAGAGAGAGAGAGAGAGACTTCATCTGAAAGCGAAAAGCAAGAAATGGAAAGAACACTTGTGATGTCTTCCTTTGTATTATCTGAAGGGGTATGCAACAAATGGAGAAGAAGATTTCAAAATGTAACTATCAGGATTCAGGTGCTTGGCGCCCATGAAAGGTCAAATTATAGTCCAAATCCGAGCTGTTTTTGAAAATTTTGGATTTGGACAAAAAGGTATGGCTACCCTACCGATTAGGGCGTATAATTAGGGAAATTATTTTATATCTTAAAATATCATGCGCTAAGCGGCTGCTAATCCAGATTAAGATTACCGGGCGGTTAGATTCAGTGGCTACATATATTTTAATAATTGTGCAAAGCTGCATGCTTTTAGGCATGATTAGGCAGCGCGTGACTTTTCAACGGATTACAACTTGAATAGGCTGGCTATGTGCATGTGGAAAAGCAATTGTCTAATTAAGCCATTATCTGGATGCAACTCTACATGACATTATATTTTTCGTCTTTTATCAAAAAAAATTAGTTGTTTTACTGTAGTAAGTGGCGACAGTTTTTATCTGACAACTAAAAGATCGTGGATTCTGATATAGCACGAAATCGTACTGCCATGTGTGAGCTGAAGAGCTAACTACCAGATGGAAAGAAGAGCTCGAATACCTTATATGACTGACTTCAGCTCGACCGACCCTAGTCTCAGGATCGTTAGCCGCGACCAACCTCAGTCCGACATCTTGTAAATACTTTGGATCAACTCGAGGTCTAGACAGAACATCCAAGGCTTATTCCACATCGACCTACTGAAGCCGATATCATTCGACTAAGGCCTCGGCAAACCGATACCGAGATCCAACGTCGTTCCAGACAGAAGCAAGGCTTCTATATCAACGGACCTAAGCGTGTGCCTAACAACGCTTATAAAAAGCTACCCAGAGCACTTTCGTCGGGATCCCAACTCCACGCGCTAAAGAGCATCCAAAGAGGACTAAGGCTTTCACGTTATGCCAAAGCTTAGTTGTGCGTTTGTATTGTAATCAGATGTGTCTTATACCTAGGCAGAGATAGTCCGAGGTGTCTAAGACCTCGTCAAGAAAGAAAAACAAGAGATCTTGCATTCATCATAATTCTAGTAACATCTCATTGGCTTATGTGATTGTCCGTGATTTTTTTTTTCTTTATATTCCTCAAAGATTATTGCCCATCTTTTCTTCCTTGTAGTCATAAATCTACTTCCGAATACCTTATTGATCAATCGAGATCAACTCGATCAGATTCAAAGTATAAAAATCACCGCTTATATATAAGAGCAGAGATAGTAGTGGATATTATGCAAGGAATTTTTCTTCTTCTTCTTTTTTCTTTTCTTGTTTTTTTTTTTTTTTTTTTTTTTTTTTTGGTTGGAGTCAATGTCCAGGCTCTCGGAAATCATTGTGGCGTCGGGTAGTTCTTTTTTAATTATTGTGACAACTACTTGGTAAATAGCCAATAATATCATGATTAATGCTGTATGTATGGATGCAAGTTAGAACAAGTATATAAAAACAGGGGGGATTTATAGCGTGAATGAGCTGGCCTGGCTTAGAATTTAGTAGTTATTACTTATTATAGGCACTTTAAAACAAAGCAGAGGAATTTGTTTGCACACAAGAGAAACAATACAATGCCTTCTTGGGACCATATTCGCATGCCCATACAGCTTTATTTGAATCATTCTCCGCCACCTTATTTTTAATATCCCGCTTTTTTAAACAATACAAGCCTTTAACAGTGCATCACCCGATTCACCCCTAGTAAATGGCAAGCAAAATTGCTTCTCTCTCATTTTCCATATTTATTAAAATATATTTTGCTCTTTCGCTAAAAAAAGAAAAAAAAAAAAAAAAAAACTTTGGTAAAGACAGATCAGTCAAAATTTATTAGATGATGAAAATCAACTTCTTCACTCTTATATCTGAATGTTACGGACGAACTACTTTGATCATAATTTTGAGTAGTGGTGGTGATGAGATCGAGTGTTGCAGAAAGACTGGTGGTGAAAATTAAAGGAATAATAATAGATATGTAAGAAGATTCCGGGGTTAAAATATGTCAACTTGTTATATTAAGGACTATTTTGACATCAACCCAAAAGTTTTTGCAACACTTACAAAATTAGTCCCCAAAGTAATAGGGTGCAGTCGCACTCGGGAAAACTTATATATAAATATTTTCAAAAAAATTGAAATATGAAAATAAAATTTCATAGTTCTAAATAATTTTGGACTCCATATTTTTTTGTGGGTTTAATCAGTTAAAGACTTTGAAACCTCTAAATATCTGTTTTGAGGTATATTCTAAAAAATTTGTATGCAAAAATTATAAATCACAGTGTAATTCATTTTTAAAATTTCATTACTAATAGTAGGAACTTAATTAGTAATGAATGATATATACCTCTGAATTATTGTTATTGTTATTATTTCACAGTGCATCAGCATTAATATTTTAGATGGGTTACAATGGTACAATAATTAGCATGTACAGAAAAAATAAACTCAAATAAAAGATTTTCTAAGGTGAACCAACAAAACACAGAATATGAACAAGAATAAGCATAAAATCTAAGCTAATATACGATATCCGAATATTTCTGCGTGAACATTCTGCAGAACTAATCTTTTATAATAAGTTGATCATAGTGCAGGAACTTTAATGTAAATTCATTTTGATTGCAAAGATCCAATCTCAAGATTCTCAACCCTTACATTTGGGTCAATCCAGAGATGTTGGGTTTCATTCTACTGCTGCTAATCGAATGGTGGCATGCCCTTTGATAACATACATGTGTTCTTGGACTCCATAGACGTATAGAAGGGTGATCTATTGGTGTTGCGGGATCAGGGAATGGACACTTAAAATAAATGTTCGGGATAAAGTTACAAACTTTATAATCAAGATAAAAAAAGCCTTATGGAATGCTATCGTACAAATCAATAGACTGAAAGTCCGCATTACTCTATATAGGGGATAAATCTCCACTTTATGAGATAAAAATTTTAACCATCTGTCATAAATGTCATAGACAAATTTAGTTCTTTGAAATTGCTAAAAGTTCTAAAGAAAACTATAAAAATATATTAAGAAGTCAATGATCGGTGAAACTCAGTTGGATAAGCCGGAAGCAACCTACCCCGGTCGACTATCTGGACCATAGTTAACTGATTTATATCATTTGGTTCGTAGTCGAATCAGGCTAATCACGATTAGGATTAGCCATCCTGACTATATCGGTTATTTTTTCTTTTCAACCTTGCTAGTGCCAAAACTTTCTCCCAAAAAAGTTGCTAGTGCCGAACCTTGTTTGAGGGTGATTTACAGGAACAGAAATTATCTGCTCCCATTCTATATCTTTATACTTTTATATTTGCATATATTTTATGAGAAAATTTTTAATATAGAAGTTATAAATTTGGAATGTAATCTAAAATTTTTATATTAAAAAATTTTTAAAAAATATTTTTAAATTAATGTTATAGTGCTCTGAAGTATTAACGTCTTAACGAATTTTTAAAATTATTTTTAAATCCGTTAAAATTTTAGAACCCCACATACTTATTTTAAAATATTTTTTGAAAAAAAAATTAATATTGAAGTTGTATATCTTTAAAATTTTTAACTTTTATTTGATTATTTTTTTAATAAAAAATATATAATTATTATTTAGAATATGTGGATAGAGATTTGGGATAGGGTGGAACCAGAGGATTTCTTTTTAATTTAAAGTGGTCAGTTAGGGTCTGCAAAAACGTATTTATATTATTCACACCCGTCTTTGTAAAGAGCATATTTATGATTCCTCGCTGTTCTCGATCTCGCGCTCTGCGCTTTGGATCGTCCACACTCAACAGCCAAGGCCAAGGCCTGTCCGCTGCTTAGCTGGAATTACCCGGGGACAGCTGTCTCGTACGGCGGCGAATACGCAGCTCCCGTCGCCGCTTCGATCCTATTACCATTTTAACCTTTCCTTTCTCACTATTCCGCTTCCTATCCTTCCGTCACATCCCTGATTCATTCCCACTCAGTTCGTCACCACGTGATATCCATCGACGGCTGAAATTTCGTGGGACAAGATCGTACGGTTCACGTCTCAGTCTGTCGCTGTTCGGTCAAACATGCTGACGCGTCTATCAGAGAGCAGTTAATTCGTTGCGCACTGCGGGCTGTAATTACATGGACTCTTGTGGACTAACTCCACGCTGCTTAACCTTTTTCTCAAAACAACCAAGAGATTTTTGATCTGGTCATACATTCTAGAAATCTCTAAAGCTATTAATTTAAGTGTTGCCCTATGATTTATACAGTAACTTATATGTACATGACGACTTAAATTTCATAGAAATGTCCAGTTATTATTTCTGTATTGCTAGATTCAAGACCATATAATTTCTTTTTAAAAATACTGAGAAAAATTTTAGAGAATTTATTTTGTAAGTCTTTTTTTTTAATCAATTAAAGATAATATTTAACTTTAATGATCTACAACACTTAAAATTTCTATTCTCATTCAGAGAATATATTAAATATTCAATAGAAATAGCTATATGTAAAATTCAAATCCAGAATCTTTTCATGATAGAAAGGATTCCTTTTGTGTGACTATAACTATAAGCTTCACTGGATTTTTCTTAAGATTGAATATATGATCAATTGATCTCTTGACAAAATTAAAAATTATTAAAACATTATTTTATACTTTTTAGCTTATTTTAACATACTTTTATTATAAAAATTTAATTAAATAAAATATTCCAATATATATTATTATTTCATAATTTAAATAGTTGAAAGATAAGTTGTATGGAGTGACCGTAGGTAGGGGTCGAAGGTTAAACACTTAAACTCCTATAAGCTTACATGGCGCTTCGTCTGCTTAACTAAATGGGGGGCATGCACTATGTCCCTTTCGCTACCCAGACACAAGTCAAACCCCGCAGGATCGTATTCGTCATTCTTAATTAACCCAGTGGCAAATCCGTAACTTCAAACTTCAGCAAAGAATGGGGCACGCTCGCCACCACGCTGTCCCACGCTACTTATAAAGAAATAAATATAAATCTCTCTCTCTCTCTCTCTCTCTCTCTCTCTCTCTCTGCTGCGGCTTCTTCTTCCTTCGCTCTGCTGCTGCTTCTGCTTCTGCTCGATTATTTACAATAACAAGCCCTGCAACCCTCTCACTTTCTTTACTTGAGGAGTATCGTTGAGCAGTCCCCGCGCTCGCTGGTGGAGCGGGGGAATGGTGTAGGTGGTGGTGGTCGGGGTTGGAAAATAAGAGATGGTGGTGAGGAGGGCGGGGGTGGTGGTAGCGGTGGGATGCGCCGCGGCGGCGTGCGCAATCGCGGGGTTGATGGTGGGGCGTAGGGTGGCGAGCCGGCGGCAGTGGAGCCGCGCGTTGGCTCTGCTGGCGGAGTTCGAAGATGGCTGCTCTACACCCACCCCGAGGTTAAGACAGGTCGCCGACGCCATGGCAGTTGAGATGCACGCCGGACTCGCTTCCGATGGCGGCAGCAAGCTTAAGATGCTTCTCACCTTCGTCGATGCTCTTCCTACTGGGTATTTTTTTTAAGAAATAGAAGTCGCTATTTAAAAAAAAAAGATTTTCGCAGTAATATTTAGTGTCATCTTGTCTCTGCTTACGGAGATAAGTTTGTTGATTATGTAAGTTTTGTATACTGAAGAAAAGCAAAGTTGGCTATTTTTGCTTAGTAGATTACTGATTTTTACCACTGGCATGGCAGTAGTTAGTTTATCAGTCTTTTAAAGAAAGAGAAGTTTTATTTGTACGGGAAGCTTATAGTCGATTTGCTATATTATATTTACTGAGATAATATTCTTTGAAGTTATTTCTTTGTCATTTTTTGACTTACTTCAAGTTTTAATCTCAAATTTTGATTTACTGAGCTCCTCTTCATCAATGATATGGAAAGCCCTTCATTGGTTGCTAGGCTGCTAGCTAACATCATCAAAGAATACATGGGCCTCTAACTGAACTAACTAACTTTTGGTTAGCTAGTATTTTATTCATTCCCATGCTTGCATTGTGAGATGCGTTAAAAGGGTTATGATGAATTATTTTCTCTAGGAGTTTATGATATGACTGATGTCTTATGTAATTGATAACATTTATGGTCTTTATTTGTCCCTTTCATGGTTGGCTTGGTTAATGAGAGCTGTCAGGACCAATAGACATCAAAGAGTTAACTTCAAGCTTTAAACAAACCATTGTGTTAAAACACTCGATTTTATGAATTTGTCCCTTATTAAGAAACGTTAGTAAAAATGCCATCACTAGAGGCAAGTAATCGGTTTTTCAAACTCAAGAGGAAAGCCACTGGTTCGTAGATCACGTATGTAATGAGAGATGACTCTGTTTAAGTTGATCATTTTGATATTGCTTTCATTGTGGATATAGGGGCATGTAAACTGAGTGGATACATGTAATCAAAGAGATAAAGTAGTTTTTTTGCCCCCTAAAAAAGTATGCTTTTACTTTTGGAGATGTGAAACCAAAAAGAAAAAAAATATATGTTTACATGAATATAGCTTTGGTTTTTCATTTGGGGCATTGTTTTGGGGGTGGGGAGGTCATATCTTGGTGTGCTTGCAATGACCGCCGTGTGCAGTCCTTTCACAGGCCTAATGACATATTTTGATTACGTTATCAGGGATGAGAAAGGCACTTTTTACGGGCTTGATCTCGGAGGTTTTGATTTTAGAGTTCTGCGCCTTCGACTTGGGGGCAAAAGCTCAAGATTCTTAAGTCACGAGGTTGAACAGCATTCGATCCCGCGAAGTCTAACTACGGGTACAACTGAGGTATAAAGAAAAAAAATTTCTTTAAATAATTTCCTGGTAATTCTGTATATACAGATTTTTCATAAAATAATGCAAGCCGAGGTTTATTATGGGCTGCACTTCTTATGTTGTGTGCAGGAGTTATTTGATTTTATAGCGGTGGCACTGCATCAGTTCATTGAAAAAGACAATGCTGGTGTTGAGGAGATATCTGATGGAAGAAAAGAACTTGGATTCACATTTTCTTTTCCTTTAAAACAGTTGTCAGTTTCATCAGGCATTCTTATTAATTGGACAAAGGGTTTTGCTGTTGATGATACTGTAAGTTGAAAATTGTTCTCACTAGTTCTCTAAACCACTATCTTCTGTTACAGGAGGTTCTTTATGGTTATTTTACTGTCTAAACATTTCAATTAGGTTGGAAAGGATGTTGCTCAGTGCTTAGAAGAAGCAATGGCCAAAAGAGGCCTTGATTTGCGGGTGGTGGCTTTGGTATGATATGACAACCCGTGGCTGTTTTGTTCAAACTTGTTCAATTTCGATTACCTTGAACCATGTTAAAGTAGCTGTTTTTTTCTTTCTTTTTGTAAAGAGTTTTGGTTTGACTAGGATGTCGTGTGGGAAGATTGTTGCTATGTTGGTGGAACAATGATCTTTGTTTTAGTGTCCCTTTTTTTGTGGTCGCATGAACTACATGTTTCTTCTCTTGCAAGAGATATGCCTGTTTATTACTTTTTATTATGATAAAATCCAGTATTTTGTTATATGCACTAAAGCGACGTTTAGATTATCTCCTCCAGAGCTTCAGTTGACACATGAAAACACTATAAACCGTAAGAGGAAAATGTTCTAGTCTTTTCTGCTCCACAATGATACACCATTATTCTTTCTAGTGTTCTGATTTTTGAATGTTTAACATTATGCTCAAATGCTTCCTAAGCAGGTCAATGACACAGTGGGAACATTGGCTCTCAGTCATTATCATGACAACGACACTGTTGCTGCCGTTATTATTGGATATGGAACAAATGCTTGTTATGTAGAGCGTAATGAAGCCATTATCAAGTGCCAAGGTCTTCTAACGAATTCTGGATGCATGGTAGACATTGTGATTCTGAAGTGATTTAGTTGCTTTATCTTAGGCTAGAAGTCACTCGGATACTTGTTAATATTCGTATTGACTGACTTTGTATAAAAAATCTTTCTGGCTACCAGGTTATCAATATGGAATGGGGAAAATTTTGGTCATCACATTTACCAAGAACTGCTTATGATCTCGATCTTGATGATGAGAGTCCCAATCGCAATGACCAGGCAAGTGCTTGCTTTTCTTTAACTATTTCATACAAATATTGGTGCCTATTGATGTTAAGGTTCACTTTTGCACGTTCGTTTTGGTGAAAAGTAAGGTGCCTTTGCCTCAGGGTTTCGAGAAAATGATTTCTGCAATGTATTTGGGCGACGTTGCAAGAAGGGTACTCCAAAAGATGGCGCAGGAGTCTGGTATCTTTGGTGATGCTGCCCATCATTTGTCTGATCCCTTTATCTTAAGGTGCATTACCTTTATTCTATGCCTATCAAGCTTGCACATCTTCGTAGCATTTTCTTCATAAGTTTCAAATCAGTTTAAAGTTAAAAATCTCATGCATCCCTTGTCCTGCTTATTGTTATGATGGATATCATCCACCTTTAGCAATGAACTACAAGTACTCGGATCCACATACTTTTTTTTTTTTGGTATCCGACTCCGTTTTGAGTGGCATTCCAGACCGAGGCGACATAGTGCTAATTTAAGGTAATTCACCCTCTCCCAAGTGATTATGTGGGGGCTCGAACAAGAGACCTTTACCATGTCTAGCCACACCCTGATCCACATACTTGTATAGTTGGATTCATGGGAACGTGCATGCATAAGCTTATAGCTTACACCTTCAAATCTAATCAGCAATAAATTTCCCCCAACAACTTTGACTAGGGTGCGTGTGTTTTCGTTGTGATACTTGTAGTTGTGATTGTCTGCCATTTCTCCTTGTTGAGCATCCCAAACTGATTGCCAATACTAATTTCAATTGGCTTCTTGAGTAGTTTTCTTCTTACTTGAATAGCATTCAAACAACAGCTGGGCCTTGTATTTTCCTATATCAGAAAACCGACTTAATTTAGCATCGGTATTGTGGCTGTTATAGGACTCCCTTGATGGCTGCCATGCATGAAGACGACACCGCTGACTTGCAGGAAGTTGGTCGAATACTTGGGCAACATTTAAAGGTGATCTTGATAATGCGGTTTTCCCTATGTGTTTGTAACGTGTATAGTTATAGTTAGTGTTTAATCATGTCCGTGCTTTGAAACTCGCTGCAGATGCCGAATGCACCTTTGAAAGTAAGGAGACTTATAGTAAGGGTCTGTGATGTAGTTGTATATAGGGCTGCACGGCTAGCTGCAGCAGGCGTCGCTGGAATTTTAAAGAAGATCGGTAGAGATGGCAGCGGTGGGGTGGCTGGCGGGAGATCAAGAGGGATACTGCCAAGAACAGTAGTTGCAATTGAGGGAGATTTATATTCTAATTATTCAAACTTCAGGAACTATTTAAACGAGGCCTTGGTGGAGATCTTGGGGGATGAAGTGGCCCGAAATGTTGTTCTCAGACCATCTGAGGACGGATCGGGAATAGGCGCTGCCCTCCTTGCTGCATCATACTCATCAAAATAGCTGAAGTTTCATATAGATATATAGATAATCTCTGTGCAAATGTAAAAAAGAATATTTCTTTCAATATTTACGCCCATATGTATAGCTGATTTGGTCAGAATAGTTCTTATCAGCGACCTTTATATTGGTTCCAAAATTTGCTTGATGAGCCTCGCTGCTCAAGATGTATTTCGTTGTGTTCATATTTATCCGATGCCATCTATGTTTGTTTGTACAAACTTTGTGCATATTATTACATGAATTCCACTAGGACGTGATACAACTCAGATATTTAGACATTAGTGATTATGGCTATCCAAATTCGACCCTTATCCTATTTGCTACAATTTATGCATCTCAGACAGGTTCTGATAAGATCAAGTATCCACTAATCTCGGTTTCACATAGCCTTAATAACAATAAGATATTATGAGGGCAGTATGAAGTAGCAAAAAGCAAGTCAGTCCAGAACACGATCAAGTATCCACTAATCTCGGTGCTTCCTCTTCACCGTCATTCGCACCCTCATCTGTATCTGGGAGAGAAACTTGTGAAGTCAGTGCAGATTCCATCTCTAGCCTCCTTTGCAGCACAAACATAGAAATTTAAAACTATGCAGATAGAAAGTGAGAAAAAATCAGTACCTGTTTGAAGGTACTTTCTTCGTAATTAACAAGTTAAAAATGCGAACTTTTCGTCACTAGCACGGTCTTGTCCTTCTAGCTAGGAAACAAATGAAGCGTTTTATAGTAATAGAGTTTTGGACATAAATTATCATTAAAAAAAAAGCTTTTGCCACTATGATATGTAGTCAGCTTAAGGCACATCACATAGGATCAGACCTTAATGATAATTCATTGAAGAAATTAATGTTTCATGGTTGATCGAGTGAACCTCCATCGATAATACTCAATGGAGAGGCAAAAACTCATAAAGAAAAAAAAAAAATTAACATAGTTTCTAACTTATCTTGTAAAAAGATTCAAAAATTTTGTGGACCATGACAAACCTTTTTCTAGCCTCGATGAGTTTCAATATCTCCTTCTCCTTCGGTTGCTTTTCTGGCTTGTTTCTTATTTTCTTCTTTCACTTTTGGGAACCATTTACAAAATCCTCATGCTAGCTTGTTTTATTCTTATGAAGTATATGTTTATCTATCTCAATTATTTCGAAACTTGTATATATTTCGGAATCTCATTCTATGATGCTACTTTTGTGCATCCTCCATTTGCAATTTGATGCCTTTTTTTAGCCTATGTAATTGAAGACTGAATTATTTAATTTTTTGTTTTACAATTTGCCGGTGTTTTGCTGAAGCAAACGTAGAACTGATTAAAAACATCAGTCCTACTCCTTGTCTTCGCCAATAGCTGTCATTCTTCTTCCTCTTACTTTATTGAAATATTTGTATAACATATTAATATTTGTATAACAATAATATGTTATACAAATATTTCAATAAAGTAGGAGGAAGAAGAATGACAGTTATTAGCAAAGACAAGGAGTATGACTGATGTTTCTAAGCGGTTCTACTTTCAGTATTCACATGTTTCGGAAGATGCCTAACCCACTCTTTTTTTTTTTTCATTTTTTAAGTTCATGCTTGCTACTATACTCTAAAGTTCACAACCTTTATTCGGATGTATCTTATTGGTGTATATTTTTGTGTTTATAATAGCATGTTGATGCTTTACTTCATTTTGGAGGAGGATAATGACTTATGATTTTTGACAGGGGAATATCTGATGGTTTTGAACAAATGCAGTTTGCAGTAGTGTATGATGCTAGAGCTAATATTGGTATTATAGGATATTAATTATAGACATTTTTTATTCCAAGTTCTTTTAGTTTCAAATGTGCCGCGTAAATTGCAGACTCATCGTTGCATTTTTTTTTTAATGCAAATAGGCTGCTTCTACGATTAGAACGATAATCATGAAGGACACATAGAGTAGCCCAACCGCTGTGCGAAGCATGTGGAGGGTGCATGAGTCGTTTTTTACCTCTTTAAACTCAATAATTAAAAACATCATCTATATTAAAATGTTTTGAATTTACAAATAATCAACCCAAATCATAAAACAAACCCAAAGTTACATCACTGTTCAAGGAGAACCCCAATTTAATGCTCTCAACAAAAACACATGAGATTGAACACACAGACTACAAGATCTCGTTTACTACCTTATTAGAACGATCTTCTTCTTCTCTGCTCCGGCGTTCTTCTCTACGCCGGCGCTTGCCGGCACCCACCAAACTCTTAAGCTCTTATCCAATCCTCCACTATACAACATAAAACCTCCTCCGATACAAGCATTAGAAGCTTGCAAACACTTCACCGGACCTTCGTGCCCTCTAATAACAAGCATCTTGTCAAGATCTCCGCCGCCGTTCCTTCGCTGCCACACGGCAATGCTCCTGTCCGCCGATCCGCTGCAAAGCAACTCCTTCCCCATGGGACACAAGCAAAGCACCGACATCTCGTGCGCCTGCACGTTGGAAACGAGCCGCCAATCGTCCATCCCAACATCCGCTTTCCAGCCCATCACCCGCCCGTCGGACCCGCCGCCATAAATAAATCTACCGCCGTCATGCAAAACGATTGCATTCCACGCCACGTCCTCGCAACATTGGTTCTCTAACACTTTCACAAGACTGTGGGAGATGCTCTTCATGTCCTTTCTTCTCCATATTTTGATCTTGCCGTCAGCGGAAGCCGAGTAGAGCAGTCCATTGCTTGACGCTGCGAGTGCATTAATGGCGTCATTGTGCGCGCGAATGGATTCTAAACATTTGAGGTCAGATAAACGCCAAACTTTGAGCGTTCTATCCCACGAGCCTGAGTAAACTACGCCGTCGGTGACGGCGAGGCAGGAAATGCTATCAGCATGCTCTATCCAAAGCCGGTGATGGTGCCGCCGCGTCTGAACGTAATTGCTTTGCTTCATAAATTTACCTGTTAGATATAAATAGAATGGTACTATTAGGAATAGTTAGGGTCGAAATGACGAGTTTGAGTAGAGTTTCAAATACCGAAATTCTATTCACTCGAAAAAATACAAATTAAGCTATTTTTTAGGTTAAATGTTCGGACACAATAATATTACTCTTTCTAATATATTCAAATCGAGGTCCGTTTTAGAAAGTTCTAATTTGAGTTCGTTCCAGTTTGGTCTAAGGGGCTGTTTACTTCGCGCAGAACTGGTGGATCTCGTGGAACTCGGAACTCAGAACACAGTTTCGCTGTTTACTTCGCCGCGGAAACTCGCGGAACTCAGAATTGAGTTCCGCGAGTATATAATAAATTGAGTTTGCCCACTTCGCAGCTTTTAGCTGCGAAGTGGGCGAACTCGTTTTGTCTTCCGCGCGTGAGTTCTGTTGTGTTCTCGCAATTTCTTCTCCTTCCTCTGGCGACCACTGTAGTCAATGGTTGAAATCTGTACAATATGTAAATTTTTTATTTTTATTTTTTATGAATACATGTATAGTAATAATAATTCTTTTGTAACATTTTTATTAAATACAAAAATTCTTTGTATTCAATAACTTGTTGGTGTTTTCAATTTTTAGTAATTATCTTCTTAATTTTAGTATAAGAATATTAAATTTATAGATATTATATTTAATACATATAAAATTAAATATATAATAATACATATCACTAGGAACCTGTTATAATATATATATAATGTTATAATATATAAATTTAAGATATTAAACTCACGCGATACATTACAAAAGATAAGAATATATATATAATTTAATATATAATATAATATTTAAATATAAATTTAAAATAAATATAATATATTTTTTATGTCTCAGTTTACTTCCAATTCTAAGTTAAAAAAAAAAAAAATTATCTTTCAGCCGTCACTTCCAACCCCAAGTAAACAAAAAAACTATCTTCCAACTTCTACTTCACAATTCCAAGTAAACAGAGAAACTCAAAACACCACTTCTCACCCACTTCTCAGTTCTCACAGTTCACCCACTTCTCACTTCTCACTTCTCACTTCTCAGGCTTCCGCGCGAAGTAAACAGCCCCTAAGCTATTTTCAATCAATTTAAACCAGGAGTATGATAAGTTATGTTTTTTGAAATTTCTTAGCATAATTTCTAATTTAGTTGTTGTGTCAAACTATTTAAGTTATAATGATTTCTGGTATCTTAATATAAATTCTTAGTTCTGATTCAGGAGTTTAGGAAGGTCTAAGTTAACAGTAATAATAATCAATTACTCTTCATACCTACTGATGTATTTGAATCAGCTCGCAAATAACAAATCTCGACTGCTTGATATGACATAATATTTGAACAAGCTCACAAGTAACAAATCTCAATGATTTGTTCGATAATGTTGAGTTTGAATCGAACGTTTTTGCAAATTGAGCTCGAGTTCTTCCCGAGAGCTTGACTCGTTTACATACCTAGGAATGATACTATTGTTATTTAATTGTTCTACTCTGTAGTGTTGTAATTCGGGCATACCTAAGTAGTCTTTAGCGGTAGGAAGCGTAGCGGCTAGGCGGAAAACGTTCTCGGAGCTCCGGGAAACCTTCCAAACTCTAATCCGGCTATCCTGGTGGGCAGTGAAGACTCTGTTGCCGACAGCCGCGAGGGCTTTCACGGAGCCGTCACCATGGCCGAAGCGTGTGAACCGGCGGAGATCAGGCTGCTGCCAGACAATGATGTCGCGTCCGTGCGACGCGCTGAGCACGAACTCGCCACAGAGCGCCAGGCAGGAGACCGTGCCGGCGTGGTCGTAGAGAACGGCTAGTGATTTGTAAGCTCCACCACAGCTTGGCGGTGCCGGAGCTTGCGGCGGAGGACTGCTGGTTTCGGAGTCGTCGCTGCTGCTGCTGCTGCTTGTTGACATCGCGAGCAATGGCGTAGATTGGTCCGGCTCGGCCAACGCCATCGGTGTGTTTGGAGAAGGTTATAGTAAAGAAGATTAACGGCAGGGCAGCATGAGCTAGCCGTTTAAAGAGAATAATGAATAATGAATGAATTGATATAATTATATAACATCAATAATAAATGGAAGATAGGAGCGGCTGGATGAAATGGATAAAAATGGGGTGCGACGATGAGAGAAGAAGGAGAAGTGGTTGGATGGTGTCGAAGGTGGTGGCGCTTTTGTAATTTTAAATGGAGAGAGGGCGGTTCAACGGCTACTTTGAAAACGAAGGCGTGGGACACGAAAGTTGAAACTTTTGCTGTTAGGAAGAGGGGACCCTGCCCCTGGCCTTTCTTGGTGGTTGCTTTACTTAGCTTGGGGTGAAGAGAGCAGCAGCAGCGGACTGATATTTAAATTTTTCCCTTTTAGTTTGTGACTAGTAGTACTATATCTTTGTAGTCCTTGCCGTGGACGGCATGTTTTGATTGGTCACAGCACCATAAAAGATTTGTGTAGAGCTCAGGATGTCGGCGAGGTTAGTCTGATTCGAACGTGCCTAAAACAAGGCAGTACCTGAATGTCTCTCCTTTTACTTTTTCTCTGGCAAGTTATTCAGCTATTTGCCTATTAGGACTTTTTCACCAAAAGAACTTGATACCTACCGACCACCATCTTAGTCGGTCTTTTAACTAGTTGGGCCGAATTTACTGTTCTTGGATTTGTCGTGGTCACTATTTATCTTTAGACTTTTTCATATTCTTAAAATTTAATTATATGGCTTAATAAATTCTTATCAATTAATATATATGTCAAATATATTCTCATAATAAAAATAAACACCATGTTGCACACCTAAAAGCTATTTAAGTTGACACATGGCACAAAATTTTTGATCATCCCATTATATATATATATATATATATATATATATATTAATATTATATAATATATATAATATATATATATATAATATATATATATATATATATATTGTTTCGACTCTAGCTATATAGGTAACCAATTGATATTTAAATAGTATAATTGTTTTATAAGTTTCGAATCTAGCTATATAAGTAACCAATAGATACATTTAAATAGTATAAGTGTCATATAAGTTTCGAATCTAGCTATATAAGTAACCAATAGATACATTTAAATAGTATAAGTGTATTGATTGATTAATGTATTGTTAAAACTAATATGTTTGAGCATAGAGGGGCAAAATTATTCCCAAACATGTAGCGGCTACTACTACTCGTTTTATAATTCAAAATACGTTACAACCAGCTAGTTTCTCAGCTACCATCAATTCTAGGATCAAAACACCTCGTATGGTTACGACGCATACATATTTTATTGCGAACCAAATTACATAAAGAATTTGAAACATGTCGTAACCAACACACTTAATGATCGGCAAAATGCAGACCAATATATCTCTGTAAAAAATATCCAAGCGATAGATAGAATACATAATTTCTAGCCCGATATATGGACGATACTACAACATGCAGAAGCAAAATCAAAAGTCCAACGCTAGAAGCAAGAGGAACACCACCCAAGAGTTTATATGTTACAACAATCGCACAAAATGGCAAAATATATAAACGATGCTAGAGCATGTATATCGGATACAAAAATCCAACAGTAGAACTAGAATGAACACCACATAAGAGTGTACATATTATGGCACTCGTACAAAGTGGACTACTTACGGCCATAATTTTCCTCGTGAAAAAAGGATAATGTCTAAGAAACCTAGAAAAAAGATTTCACAAGTGTTTTTCTTTTTCAATTGCTAAACAAAGAACATGAATCCAGAAATTACTTAGTAGCTCAAATCACCTAGTAAAGGCATGAAGATTTTAAAATGGTGGGCAGGTCGTCAACGAAGTACGTGTTTCTTGCGTGCGCTTTTAGTGGAGTTGCAAACTGTATATAATGCAATATTCTTCAAAAAAGTCCCCCAAAATGATCATGACAGAAACATTCTCGGTCCAAAAGCATTAGTCCACCAAACTTTGGTGAACAGCTCGAGGAAATAAATAACCATGGAGTCCATTAAAAGTGATCAAGTACTTAATATTAAACCACACCTTCGCCTCACTTTCTTGGAGCATACAGCCTGGAGGCATTTGCTGGTCTGGGGGGGGCCTTCCTCGGGGGTTTCCAAGTCCCAACCTCTGTAATAATGGTACTGCACATCTCTATTCCATCAACAGACACATATCACGGGTAAATATATTCCATTGGCTATCGTGGGCCGGAGGCTCAAACCAGAGACATCTTGCTACCTTGGGCAAGAGATCCACTGATTAGACCCATTATGGGGTTTCTATCAAGAGAAATAAGCTAAAATACATACAAAAACAAAAATCTAAATGATTCAATCTAAGTCTGCTGCATTATGGTTCAATTGTCAAAAGCTTCAGGACATCTCCAACTAGATGTAATGATCCTGTCACAAGAACCTGAAACAAATAAAATGAACAAGTTAATGTCCAAATCAGATTCTGTTTCTCTTTGATCATACCATCAATTTTACGGCTTCAGTAAATGAAAACATTCATCAAGTGCTGATTGCACAAGCTTGTACTACGAGGAAAAATTTCTTAGCTATCTCTTTCCAAGTAAGAAATACCGGGTTGCCTGCCAAAATGATTTCCAAAATAAGAAGCTTTTGTATTAGCAGTAGGCTTTTTTTTTGGTAAGCATGCCTAATGCACTTTGCTATGTGTCCTTGCCTTATCTTTTGACCCATACACATGTTTCTTTTGTGTTTGGTCTCGCCTTCGAAGTTGACCATTTATACAAATAAAGATGGCACACTGTCATGATTTTTAGCCCTTTCAGACCATATAATTTTATTAAAGATGGCACACTGTCATGATTTTTAGCCCTTTCAGACCATATAATTTTATTAAAGATGGCACACTGTCATGATTTTCAGCCTTTTCAGACCATATAATTGTATTAGGCATAGAATCTTCCCAGACTGACAATACATAACTAGGAGCACGTTAATAAGGTATCAATGTGATAGTATTAAAGCTTACAAGAGATGCAACATAAATGGCCTACAGCTACCAATTTCTATATAAATAAGTTCTAAGAAAAACGACACTAACTACATACTAATTAGGATAAAAATCACAGCAGGTGTATCTCATCAGCTTCTTTATCAAAAAGTTTTAAGTGCATCTGAAAGTACAAGGCATAATATCAGCACTTGTTAGCAAGAGTGGTGGCTTTTACCTGAATACGGTATGAAGGGTTCTCCATGACACATTCTCTTAACCATTTTATTGTTAATGGCAAAGAGGGCATAACTGCACTAGATTCCACATGCTTATCCACAGAATCTATGCTTTCCAGGGATTCTTCATGAAGAAAATCATAAGATGGCAGCCTTTGTGAATTTTGGAAATCGGATCCCACCTTGAGTTCAAGATCTGCACAGAAATGATAAATGAGAAAAAGAAAAAGAAAAAGAAAATCTTACTCTTTATTGTATAACATTTGAAGATAAGCATTGGATTTAACAAGAATGTCCCGTTTCCCACAACGTTAACTGATCCTTAGTTGTCATTTCGATTGTTCATAGCACCATGGATAAACGAATAAAAACAGAAGAAAGGAGAATACTGCTCATTTAACAACCAAAAATTACTACAACTTCTACATTGTGGAACTTCACTTGCTAAACATTCGAAACCAATTAGGTTGACAATAACAACGCAGGATCATGATGTAAAAGCTGCAGTGGAAGTGTGGATGTTGCTATCTGCATATACTGTCACAAAACTATCTTTTTCTTAAGTACGTGATTTAAGATTTTAGAGCTATATAAAATCATGTTGTACCAGGGAAACAGCTATGCTACTCCCAAAAAAAATGCCTTTAAAATAATACAACACGAACCTTGGAAATAAATAATATGGAGCAATAAGACTTAAATGTTACTTGCATGTGGAAACTATCATTTGCAATTTAACATAGAGAGATACACACATATATTTGACATAACCTTTTCCATGGCTAATCATTTCCCATGTTCTCTGAAGGTTCAATTGCCAAGATAGATCAACATTAGTATCCGTTGCTATGGATGCACCTGAATCAACCCTATGATACGTTGATATGCTAGGGACAAAAAGAGCTTTCGAGAAACGGACACCTGTAAGAAACAGTTATATCAGTTTTTCTTCTTAAGCAATTTATATTATGGTTCTGATTTATTTTATCCTGACCTCATAAAGTGGCTGCAATTTATTAGTAAGATGTGACATGGTTGCTATTGGGGAAGGGATAAACAATGCCTGATATGGGTAGTTCCCTTTCGAGAGTAGCAAAAAAAAGAAAAAGAAAAGACAGTAGCAACCAGATAGAGAAACGGTAATCAGTAACAGCATAACAAATCCACCCATTCTCTTCTTGGTTGCATGTATAATGGAGTCTATAGAGAATGTAAATGTATTTTCTCCATCTCTCACTGTATATAAAGGAGTCCTTTGGCCAATGAAAAGTTAAAAGTGAAAAAAGTAAGTTTTGGTCTTACTTGTGATTAGTTAACTGAATTTTCCTTGAGTTTCCTATTTTATACATGGCACATGCCGGATCCATAAGGATCCGGCGCCATCTCGGTGCCGTGCCGCCCGTGCCGACCGCGCCGAGCCATGCTGGTCGGCACATAATTTTTTTTAAGTTTTTATTTTTTACTTTGGATTTTATATATCCCTTCTATAAGCCACATCAACACTCTATTGTGGCAGTGAACTATGTCCTATATACTTTTCCTATATAATTATGATTTTTATAATTTAGTGTTTATTAATATTTTTTTTATTATTTCTTAAATAATTATAATATAATAAAAATAAAAAATTGTACGGATCGGCACGGTCATCACATCTCGAGTTTTGGATTAAAATCCAAAACTCAGTTCGGTACGGCATGGAAAACCTTGATTTTTATATAAGATTTTGACTTTCAACACTTTCCTTTTCACCCCTACGTAATCACAGAAAAGGGATCTCTATAGTTTTAAATCATATTTCACATCAATTTTAAAGCCGCAAAGTAAACACAAAAACTTATTTAGACTTTTCATACTTTCAACTCACTTTACTGCACTTTTCTTCTCACCTTTTTTTGGAGAAGTGGTGAAGTAAATAAGGCCTAACACTCAAATGTTTAATGGGTTCCTTCATTTTACACAACTCTACAAGCAAAATTGATACAGGTTCAGCGTTTTAAGAGGTGTAATGTAGCATGCAGTACACATGCATTCGTCAACTGACTTGTAAATTAATGTTAAAAAAATATAATTTTAAGCAAGGTTTTGCACATCGTGCCAAGCAAAGTTCGGGTAAATCCAAACTTGGTACGTGATGGCCATGTTGTTATTTTTATTTCTCAAATTTACTAGATCAAAAACAAAAAAATCAAAAATCAAAAAAAAAATCAAAAAGGGTCACATGGGCGGGTGGCCAGCTTGACCCTTAAAGGTTGTCCATGTGACCCCAAAAATCGCATGGCTCGCGCCCGCATGAGTTTAGTTGATGCAATCGAAAGAGGCAAGGAGGATGATAAAAGAAAGAATAGGAGCCAGAAGACTGCAGCGTGCGCCAGTAGCATGGGCTACGGTGTGTGGCGGCGGTGGTGAAGGTAAGCCTTTTCTTGAGAATATTATAAAATTAGTAAATCATGTCCTTTGTTGCAATCAAAGACCAAAGAAGTGGATGCATGTTTCCCTTGATTCTTTATTGCAAAACACCCAAGTTTTGAGTCCTACAATTTCCTATGTAAGAGATAGAAGTATGATTTTTGCTTTTTGCTTTTTTCTTTTTTAAGGTAGCTGGATGACGAGGAGCTTTGGTATATCTTACACTTTTAATTCATACAGGTAAAGACTCAGTCGAATGAGCAATAAGTGATTAACCCACTAACAGATCTTCAAAGCTTCTGCTGAGGTATAGGAAAAATAACAAACAAAAAAGTTCAGGGAAAATTATGAATTACCCCTCTCACTTGTAAAATCTAATTTTTAAACCCTTCAAATTTAGATCTCAATGATTAACCACTATTTTTTAGTTCTCTTTATTTTTAACCCTAATAACTACAACATTCAGATTCTTACGAAAATACCCTTATTATTAATATTATATTTTTTATTACTATTTTTTCCTACATGATTTCTCCCCGCGTCGCCTTCCATCATCAACACCATCTTGCTCTGATATGCTATTTCCATCATTTCGCATCTTACTTTGAGATGGCAAATGAAATCAGTTTTGGCGAATGCTTTTCTTTCATATATACTTTGTTTGATTCAAGAAATTCAATTTAGGTGTTAAAGTGTATTTATGTGATCATTTGCTATTTCTGATATAATCTATTTATCTGATTATTAGTGAAATACCTTGTGTATCATGATTATGGTAGTGGTGGCATTGGGGACGTTGCTCCATGTACTGCAAAATCTCCTCAATTTGTAGTGAAAAGGCAATCCTTTCGACAAATTTTGATATCTACTTAATGTTCTTGTTTGATATCTAAGGTTCCTGTTTGCTATCTTGTGCTGTTGTATCGAATTACAAAGTGATTATACTAGTTGATTTTAATATTTTGCTACACAGTGATTATGAACTATTCTCATATTCCACTTAATGCTTGGTAACCTGATAAAATGAGAAGGTTTTGGTAATCTGATCAGATGGAGAAGCCAGCAAGTATAAGTTGAAAAAATAAAAATAAATTAGATTAGGATATTACCAAATCTAACCGATGATAATGCAAGAATTGAAGCAGCTTCAAATTCTTCCCAAACCAAATAAAGATTTTGATAATTACCAATCAACTAGGAAAATGTGAGGGATTAGTGCACAGCATCATCAGATTCTTCTACCAATGGGCTTTTGCTTCGACGGCCTAAGATCTTGAAATCATCAATCGTTAAGTGGGTTAATAAAGTAATAAAGGTTATGTTATGAACCGATTAGATCGGCTCCCGTCGGCGGCCCGGACGAAGCAAGATAAACACCGGCGGCCCGGTGGAGGCTCTACAATATACTTCTACAAACTAAATAGATCTAAAAATCTTATATTTCTTCCATAATTCAAAATAAATGATACATTGTCTACTTATAGAGGATACACCTCTAGACTCCTACCATATTTTCTCCTAAATATTCTCTTAATAGTGCTCTCCTAATATAACTCTTTTCTAATACAAATATTTCCTTATTTTTTCTTCTTTCCTCCTAACAATAGTTTCTATTACATAATACTTTCCTAATAATACAATATACCTATTACATAACAGGTTACTTGAGCAAAAACAAATTTTTGGGTGCTTAAGAAAATTACTAATAAAGGGTATTAGCATCAATTTAATACGTAAAATGGCTAAACAATAGTAATTTTGAAATTATGGGGTTATTATTAAGTCTTAAAAACGGAGGGATTACAAATAACTTTTGATAAAAGTAGGAAGTTATTCATAATTTTCCGAAAAGTTTATGCAGCCCCAAGACTTATGAAAGTCAGAATAAAAACTCAAGATAATAGAATGGCATACTGGAAGAAAATCAACTAGTTATGAAATTGATATAAAAGTGCACCCAAAATATTGGAATGGGAACTACATGGCATCCTCTCAGAGATGATACCTCTTGAAGTGCAGATACTGAATAGGCGGGGTAATAGGAGGTTGGGATCCCTGATCTCCATGCAATTGAACAAAAGAATCTGCAGAAAAAGTGAGCAATAAAGTGAATATCTGTTTAAAATATCTCGGTAAATTAAAGTAACCTCATAAACCTATTCATCTGTCAAGTTTTACCCTCTTGCAAATCTTGTTGGAGCCTTTCATGTGCATCTGCTCAGGCTGGGTGAGATTAGAGCAGTTTGATTCTTCTTTAATAAGATCGTTCAAGGAATATGTGCCATATGTTACAACCTTAGCGAACCATTGTGCACAAACATCAAGACTTTCAGGACTATGCGCACCATCTAAATAAAAAATAAGCTCGCCATAGTCTCCTATTTTTGAGATATCAAACTTCTCTGGCTTGTCATAGATAATCTGAGCCCGGCCAGGTAGACTTGCTTCACAAATACCTCTTATGAAAGTTTCTGGCAAACCTTCCTTCAGGTTATCCTGACATGTTATATACTTCCAAGGGATAACATCAAAAGAATTTCTTCCTATGAATTACCTCAACTAATTCATTGGCATGTAAAAATCTACAGGCAGTAATAAAGTATACAATAAGCATCCCCTTTTCACGTATGAATTTCTTCCTATGAATTACCTCGACTAACATTGGCATGTAAATCTACAGGCAGTAATAAACTATACAATAAGCATCCCCTTGTCACGTATGAATTTCTTCCTATGAATTATATACTTCCTTTGTCACGTATTCTATTTTCACCTACTTCTGTCTCTTTTTTCAAAAAAAGAAAAAGCTACCTCCGTCTAAATTTCATGGAAGGTGCAATATCATTTCACCAGTGCAAAGAGTGAATGTTTCCATATTTTTAATGCCCACCTATAACATCTAGCATGACTCAATTTACCAAAGGCTTCCCAGCAGTCCAATCACCACAACTATAAACGGATGTTCAACAATTGCAGGTTTGAAGGACCTAAATGATTGCTTCATTTGAATCACACGGGAAATAAGGCATTGATCAGGTGAGACTCATAGAAATATGGTATACCATTCCATGCAGCAATGTTAAAGAAAAGTAAACCTAATTTCCACCAACATATACTTAAAGAACAAATAGACATACCATTCTGAAATTCAGGTAACAATGTTGTAAGATGAGAATTTGAGAATGCATATTCAGGAAGATTATCTCAAACAATTATATAGCTTTATTAAAGACACATGACGGACTCAAGTGTATTACATAATCTTAAAAGTCCATACAGGGAGGTTAAAAATATCAGGTCTACTATAACTTTGAATTATAGTTAAGATTTATAAATATCACACAGAGACAACTTCTTATTCAAATATCTTCAGCTTTAATGAGTTGAATAATAATATCATAAATAACAAATGTTTTTTTCTTCTTTCCTCTGAAAAGGTTAAACATCAACAAAAGTCAACTTGAGAAAATTTATATCGGGCTAGAGTATATAATCTCAAGTATTAACACTATAGTGTCTAAGTCATATTAAAATTTGTAAAGAGTAGAACTAACTTTGATCCATTTAGCATATTAACACTATAGTGTCTAAGTATTAACACTATAGTGTCTAACTTTGTAAAGAGTATTAACACTATAATGTCTAAGTCATATTAAACTTTGTAAAGAGTAGAACTGACTTTTGAAAATATTTTAGAATTCTTGGTTTTTTCAATCCAACATTTGCTTAAAGCAACTGCAAGACCAGCATTGACAAACTGGTGGTCCCCAGCTAACCCAAGCTTTGATCCATTTAGCACATTCGAATTAAGTGGAGCTGCTAGCTCCAATGACACCTGCAAGTTTGTAAGAAAGACAGGTTAACAAGGCGCTATTATTACCATCACATAGTCAACAGCCAAAACTAAACAAGAATAAAGAAAACAAGATCAAAATGATTCTTTCAAGACAAAAATAACCAGTATAGTAATTGATGTTCTTCGGACATAACTTCTCAAACAGTATGTCCAAGATAGTAATGCTTTACGAGAGATTCACAAATATGGAAGATTCTATTGACAGTCATTTATGTCGTGGCATTTTTAAGTAAAAGACTCAGTACCATTGATTCAGAAGCTTTCTCCTTCAGAATAGCCATGGCTTCTGCAACTTGGGGAACTGTATACGCAGGAACGTAGGGCTTCATGTGCAGAAACACATTAGATTTTAGAAATTACTTGGAGAATGGAGCTAAAGACTACAGACTTCGGCAATAAAAAAAAAAATAGTTGTAGTACCATCATGTAGTTTACTTATTCTAGCCAGTTCAACAAGCAGGGCGATAGGTTTTTACCTTGAAAATCCCAGCCTTCTCAGAAGCAATTTTTTCAATGGTGTCTCCTAGATAATAATTGATAGTCAATTATTCTATCTCCAACAAAATATTACATAAATATTAGCCATTAATATCTAATAAAAGAAAGAAAAGTGCGTTTTAGCATAAGCCAAACAAAAAACGTTTAGAACATCATGATTTAAAAGACATTGAAACTAACTAAACACCGCTGAAAGAGTAATAATACTAAATTAATAACCACGGAGAACATCAGATAATGCCAATTATAAAGGGCAAATGCTCATACATCAGGAATAAGAATTTCATTCATCCATAACTGTATGAGTTCCTTTCTATATAAGCAAAAGCATTTTTGAGTTAAATAAATTGCCGTCATGGAAATCGATTATTTAAAACGGATAAAAGACAAAAGACAAGAAATGGAAAGAGATTCCCAACATTCTAACATGTTACTTGTAGCCCCAGTATATCAGCTACACCAAAACCATAGATAGAATATTTAAATACGTTAGGTTGGCTACATGATATATCAACCACATCGCATTTACCAGATCCAGTTCTCTTTCTTTGTCACTCACCCAATTCTATGATCACAGATGACTCACTTAATTCGTCAATGGACATTATCTAAGCCAAGGTTATTGCGTTTCTATAGAGGAGATTGTTCAATCATGTCTTGGAAAAAAAAAAAAGCTATTGTTCAATCTTACCTTAGGGACCTGAGCCAGGGTACTAAAGAAAAAGGAACCAAGTTCATAGATTCAATCAGGTACCTTGCAACAGAATTTATCATAATTCACATGTTTGTGTGTTTCATTGCTATTTATAATTTGCCTTTCGCTGGACAATTATCAGCCTAGATGTTTTTCATGTGGTTCACCCCCACCAAACTCGCAAGGAAAAAAAAAAATCAGCTGTCCAACTCCAGAGATGTATCAAAGGTAACCAAATGCTGCTTCTGAATTCAAAACTATTGAATTATATGGTCAGAAAAATATGATTGATGATGCAAGGAAGCAGACAACCAGCCATGGACACTAATCTGTGCACAATATGTTCAATTAATATCTTCGGAGAAGTCTTTAGGCGTAAGAAGGTCATGTATAATCAAAAGTATGAACTGCAAAGAATCATGCCAAAATTCGGGATTTATGGACAGCAGAAAAATTGAAAGGTACAACAAAAGTACAAGTATCTCAAGAAAGCAGTACCGAGGATCTCCGTATGATCCATTCCAAGAGATGTTATACCACAAACAACAGGTTTGCTAACCTGAAATTTAGAAAATCTGATGATAGCGATGTCTATGAATCAGATAAAGAAAGCAAAAGATTCAAAAAGAGGAATGAAATGAATCCTGTTAGTAACCCAAATAATCACTTCCAATAATCTATGGTTGTGAAGCTTCACCTATAGGTACATAACAAGTGCAACAATGATAGTATGCTTTTTAGCATCGCTGGCAACTTAAATCCTTCCTCAAGGTTTACATCACTTCAGAAAACTTATGTGCTTCCCACACTTTTCATTTTAGGCGAAGGACAGCTCCCACAGAACTTGCACAAATTTTAACCAACTCTGAAGCAAAAGTCTAGCAAATAAAGGACAAATAATACAACAGGGGAATTAATGCATACCACATTTGTTGCGTCCAGTCTACCACCAAGACCAACCTCAAAAATTGCAACATCAACCTATACCATGACAGCATGTCACTTAAGGCATGAGAGATACAGATACACCAAGATGGACAAATGTTGTCTTAGGACAGTTTAACATGCAGCTTCCATGTGACAAAGAAAACAAGCTAGCACACTTTAATGTAGGTACAAGAACAAGCTTCTTTTAAGGTGGGATTTTGTTGGGAGAGGAGTGCGTTGGGGTTGGATTGGTACAAATTTAAGCTCTTGGAACTAAATGTAGTGACTATGAATGGAACAAAAGAAATCGTGAAAGAAACTAATGTTGTTAAAGGCGCAAGGCGCACCGGGGCGCAACTAGGGTCTTAGAGCCTAAGCGTAAGGCAAGGCGCGCGCCCGATGAACGTGAGACGCAAACTGCGTAGAAGCAATAAATTAATATGCATTGGTGCCTGTTAAGTTGATTTAATAATTTAATTGTTAAGCCGACACGGCGAGAATCGCTACTGATAAGATAATGCAAACCTATAATGCACTTCTGTAATGCATGTCTAAAAAGTTATAATTTAAGAGAATATAACATTTTAGTGTAAGCTATATTTGTGGCTGTGGACTAATATAGAAGTCTCTAGATGGTTAGCTGCGACACGTGAAAGTTTGTGATCACATATAAAAGCAATAGGTTGTACATCTAGTGAATAATAATATTTAGTTTTTAAAGGAATTAAAAAAGTAGGCAGCAACATGGATAATTTTGTCTCCTCTCTTACTCTTTACTCACAAGCATATACATGTGTCTTTTCTTCTCCCCTAACCGGATTACGGTGGACTAAAGGTGACACTGGTGTCAGTAGTTGAGGATTCCGCTAAACCAATTTTCTCTTTTCTTCTTTTTTTGAGGCTTCCGCTGGCTTAGGGTTTAAAAGGCGCGCTTGGACGAGCCTAGGCGCAAGGCACACGCCTTTTGAACATGAGCTTGCCTTGACCCGAGGCGGGTGCAAAATTTATTGGCGTGCCTAGGCGCAAGGCAAGGCGCGCCTTTAACAACTATGAAAGAAACATCTAGACTGCAAATGTAACATAATATCTCTCTACAGTATTTATATGTTGCAGCCTCCAAACGTCATAAAACAGATAAGATTATACCTTACTTGAATAGTAACATTAGAAACATGAATCCTTACAATATGAAATTTGATACACGAGGACTTGCATTATACAACTCAAACTTTTGAAAGCAATAAAGAAGGGCATGCAAATCCTCAAGTAAGCACATAAATGATTGCTTTGCACATGTCCCACTTACAAACTTACTTGAAAGAGAAGCACGGTTCAGTAAATTTTTAAACCCGAAATCAGAAATTCTAGCTTCGCAGGTTAATATAAGT
The DNA here is from genome assembly GCA_002076135.1 of Xerophyta viscosa. NCBI lineage: Eukaryota > Viridiplantae > Streptophyta > Magnoliopsida > Pandanales > Velloziaceae > Xerophyta > Xerophyta viscosa. The sequence continues at coordinate 1,159,616 of MJHO01000068.1, forward strand.
GCCACTAACCTTTTCACATAGGAAGATTTTGAATGCCAACAAAGTAAGAAATTGGAAAAGTGGGGGCATCCCAAGATCCTGGGCTATCTTTTCCTGGAGAGAATAAAAAAGAGAAATACATATTAAATTCTGAGTATTGATAACAGATAAGAACTGACAAGCATCTTCATTGAAAACCATGTATGCTACAAAACTTAGCCAATAGTGACCGTCTCTTATGAGGTCCATGAAATGCATCATACATTGTAATGGTCACATATTTGTTCTTAATTCGCAGATGCATATGCATTTTGTTGTTATTGACTTAAATTATTCAGAAACAGAGTTCACTGATATAACAGGAACCTACCCCAAGCTCATCTAGAAAGGCCTATATGCATGTAATGTTCTTCCATAGGCCAGCAAGCTTAAAAGGTGCAACTAAATCTTCAATGCTTAAACTAAAGCTACTGAAATGTGAGCAGGAGTTGAATCTTGATTATAAAGTTATAAACTGACTTTGCAAGGGAAACGGAAGAAACTTGACTTAGCAAAGAACATAGGGTTCAAAAAGAAAACTTTCAATTGGTAGATACTTCTTTTTTTCCAAGTAAGTGGATGGCTGTCTGCTTTGAACAATCAATCTGACTGCAGTAAGACCTTTTAGTTACACAAAAGCTATCAAAGCACATAGAGGTAGAAGTTAGAAGGTATCTTCGAACAGACTAAAGACTGTCCCATAGCTGTGCAAATGCACAATATGACTCATTTAGTACATGGCACCGAATTCAAGCTGACGTTGTAATTCCAGGAAAATGCTTAAGATGAGATCATTCTGCATCAGCGAACTACCTTTCCGAAAATTCAGCACGAGGTTATCAGTTCATATTCCAAAATAAAAGTGAAAGCTCAGCATGAGACCCTTGTAAGCACTTGTTCCAGAAGGAATCTTTTTATTCCAGAAAACCAGATGGTTGCTACCTTTCATATATGATATATGAATACATGATCGCTCTCTTTGGTGAACTCCTAAGCACAAGCAACTTTGAAACTGAAATTCTTACCCAATTTCAGCATGTAAAAAGGTTAAATATAGAAGAGCAATGCTGCAACGGCAATTTCCAATACATAGCTTTTGCAACTTTCTCCCAACTAAATTGTTATGATAAATTATGGACCAATGCAGTTCCCCTAGGGAACTTGGTCAGAAGCAGAGGGACCTTTTTTCAGATAAGTGAATACGCTAGATTCTTTGAAGCATTTGTTATTGGTTGCACATTCTGGATTTACGATTCTTTTTTAAGATATAGGACTTACAAGTCAAACTAAATAATAGACAATGATTTAGTAGAACTATAAGTCCTCATTTGCAACTGATCAGGGGGTTATCTAAGTAGCTACAAATTGAGGAAGATAGTTAAGTTATACTCTCTCACAGGCATAACAAACCCAAAAATTCAGTCTGATAAATTGTTCATAAATTTCAAGTAAGTTTGTGTTTCATCCAAAAAATATACCTTTCGTAAGTCTCTTTTCTGAATGCAGATTTCCAAATGGTAAGTAAGTTTGTCTTTCATCTAAACTTCCCCATACACAAATGTGTTTCTTTCTGGAAGTGGCACATTGCTTAACAAAAGATCAAGTCGTTTATGATTACAAGATAAGCAATGGAGCATTTACCATTTCCTCTCGATGTTTGATTGGAATCCAATAGGATATGAATTTTGAAATACTAAAACATGGAGATTACAGTCATTCTACGTCATGATTAGGTGTGATACGACAAGCCCACCTTTTCTTGTTTCAATAAGTAAAAAAGACATGTTATTCAAGGTACAAATATGTTTCTTCAACTAAGTTAAGTGATCCAGAATAACAAGAGGATACCTTCAATTGGTTCCAACAAATCCAAAAGTAGTTTAGAAAGCAATCCTCTTGAATATCTTGCCTGTAAATATTTAAGATATTAATAATAAACAAAAATGCTATTTATAACAAGTACAAACAAATTAGAGACATGTGAGACAAAAAAAAATTCTCAAGGATAAAACTTGTCATAAAAATACTTTGTAGAATGAAACAAAAAGGCATGGTCGTAGGACAAATAACTGTAGTATTTACAAGTTTACATACATCACCAACAAGGGCATGTCTGCCAGGTAGCTGGAGACGGTTATCCAGAATACCTACTTGTCAATTGTATGAGCCACCGGAATCTAGCTACCTAGAGTTTTGTTGTATAAGCCAACGCTAGTCCTATCAAAGATCTGTAAAGTACCAAAAATTTTACTCGTAAAGGATCTCAATTATATTATCTTCTTCCAAATGTCCCAAGAAGGCCAAGACCATAAAAGAGAGTCGTGATAGGTTTTCAATATTCATAATCTCGACTCTAATCTATATAAATAGCATACATATGATTTCATATCGTGGTTAAACTGCACTATATGAAGTGGCACCTAAGAAATTTACACAACTGCAATCAAACACAAAAGGAAGAAGTTCACACTAAGAAAGTTTACATACATTTAACAAGCATTTATGATATGTTTAATGCTTATACAGTCCTTAATCACATGGGTTATAGGTAAGCACATAAGGCAAACCAAATCCATAATTAGGCAATAATATATAACATTCATTTCCAAATCCTCTTAGAAATACTAACCCATTTATGCGAAACCTCTCACGGACATCTATCAAATGAGGCGATGTAAAAAGGCCCGTGCGATAGCCACATTCCCGTAAAATAGCTTCCGTAAACGTACAGGTAGAACCCTGAAATAGCACAATTTATAAATAAAAATGGTGAGAAACAGCTAAGACAAAACTGATATCTGAAGTCTAAGCACACGCACATGGAAGAAAATACATATATACATATATATATATATATATATATATATATATATATATATATATATACTGCTGCGGGGATTAATGGATCTCTGTGCACATAAAATTTGTATGCACCTAAACCTAACAAGTCCATCCAAACATAACAATTGGCGGAAATATGAACAACTAAAAAATCTGTAGGTTACATAGTATGGCATAAACATACTACTCTTAAACAAGTCGTAATGCACACAGAACAAGGATACAGTTTGAGAATATTAAGTTGTAAAAGTTCACCTTATTGCATGTGTTACATTCACGGCATATTGACATAAACATATGCATATAAACTTTATCACTGGAAAACAGTCCCAAAAACTAGTCAATCATTCACTTTGCATGCCATTGTAATAAATTAGCATGAAACCCAACAGGGCGATAAACTCTATGATCATATTTCGAAACATTTAGTAGTGTCAGTTTTAAGCACAGATCGGCAATTAACTTCCAAAGCAAACCTATTAGGAGACACAAAAACTCTACTAAGCTGCAATTCAACACGTAATATGATCATAAGATATCAAAGACAATCTTCATCTGCCTTTGTAATGTCCCAACCAAAATCACCGGCAGCTAAGTTGTTATAATTTATAGGTGTCTTGGTTAAGAAGAGCCATGCAAGTAATGAAACAACTTTTTTTCAGCTGAAATTCCTCTACACATATAAATCCAGTTAAAATAACGACAATAAATAAATATATATATATATATATATATATATATAGCATTGTTTTAGTTCCACCCTTCCTCATCAGTCATCAAAGAGCCAACAACAACAACCTACTAAAACGTCCCGCCTACATAGGGTCCGGGAAGGATAGGATATACACAGCCATGTCCAGGAGAAGGCTATTACCGTATGACCCTCGGCCTAAAAGCCAAAACTCAAGCACACAAGCGCATAAGCACGCAAGTCTTGAAGCAGAATTCAAACCAAACACACTCAAGACAACCTAAGATAAGATACACACAACAAGTAGGCATTAAGAGGGGCTAAACTAAAGACCGGAAATAAAGCAACGAAATAAAAGGGCACGACAAGGCCAAAAGAACGACAGAACCAGAATCGTAAGCCCTTTAAACACCGGCTTTCACTAGCACAAATTTTCATCATCACTCAGCTCCATTGATAATTAAGTTTTGCTCTAGTTCTAAATAGGTAAGGTCCTGCCAAATGGTTCCTTATCATACAAAGTGACCTAAATTTCAGAAAACGCAACAAACAATGTAGAAAAGAACGAAAGCACAAAGGAAAGGAGTGATATGCTATCTCCATGCACTATAGCTGAATCCATAAACACATTGGTTAAGAAATATACAGCAGACAACAATTCACCTAATAAAGAACTATATGCATAGTTGAAACACTATCTTTTACCAAGAAAAGATGATCTGGTTTGCTTGGTGGTTCTCTTGTAGACGCTCTCAAGTTTTGAAGAATCAAATATGGTAAACAATAACATCTCATTGTTTGATTACAGATAAGCCATGAACACTTGAGCTTTATCTATCCAATCATCCTATACTAAATAATTATTTATGATTAGATCATAAGTAAAAGGAAGAAATGCAAAAAGGGGAAGAAGGATATCTTCCACTTTTACTCAAATGCTACCTCCAAATGTTAGTTGCCAAAGCTCCATAACCCAATCATAAATCCCGTATGGACGGGATCTGGAGAGGATAAAATATATACAGCCATACCCGAAAGGAGGTTGTTTACGAATAACCCTCGACCTGGATAACCCACAACATGCACACAAACACACCAGTGCTCAAGCATACAAGTTCGTAGAGGAAGATTTCAAACCATACACGTTAAGTACACACAACAAGGAAGCGTAAAAAGAGTAAAAACAGAGACGATAGTAACAACAGAAACACGCAATACAAGGCCAAGAAAGGTACAAAAAAGAATAATATTAAGAACGTTATCATTAATAAGACCCTACACCTAAGCAGCGGTATCGCTGACACAGATTTTTCGTCACCACTCAGCTTGATATAAAGTAGTGAAAAGACATAAAATGCTACATCTTTGCTTCGGACAAGAATGAACAACATTATATTGCAATTCAGCACCTATCACAGCATAGCACGTAGCTGTCGTTCCATTCAAGGGCTACAAGAGGCTTTCTTAAACAAAGGGCACAAAGATCAGAAACAATAAATATCAAATCACAATGGAATCTGCAGGGCCTTTTACCTTGCCTTTAGTACCAGCAATGTGAATAATGTTAAGCTCTGAGATATGCTGCTCCAAATCTAAGACCTGTACCAAGAAACAATAACCTCTTCTAATGAAAAATATAGCATCAGTGTGCTGACATAAAATTTGCAAGCTTTGGACAATCTGCTATGACCAGTTTCATGGTTAACTACATACCACCGTTTCTAAAAGAGTGTCCTTAAATACTTCTTTTCAACATGGGAGATTCTTCACTTGTCACTCGCCAATCATTTCCTTCACTATTGTAAAGCACACATCGTCTTTGATGTGTCAGATTAGAAACCTCAAAATGATATCTTTAACCATAGACTTTCATTTACAATCCTTCAGAAACCCATACATGTAGTGAAGCTTAGAACTTTTACATGTAATCGACTTCAATTCCTCAGTCAATGAATGGTGTCATTAATGGAAGTGCATGGCAGCCAATCATTTTGTCCTATGCAAACCTTCACATTTACATATGCAGAGCCTGGAAAGAGGGAAATCATGAAACAAGCTAATGGTGAACAGTTCTAGTCAATTTTAGTTACTGGGGAGCTACAACAGAAGCATATAGAGCTGTTTCATTTCATTGAGAACACTAATCTTAAGATCGTTGAAACGTGTTATGAAATGGATGATATTTATCTTCTTAAAGAGGTAGCTACCTTTAAATACCTAAACATCTTATCAAACTTTTCACTCCTTTTTGATCCATCTCCACGTTCACGTTTCGTTATAAGCGAGGAGAGTGCATCCATGGCAACTTGATATGACGAGAGGGGCAATTCCTTTGGGATTCCCCGCATTACCCAATTGCTTCCCATTACTTCAAATCAATGATGAGGGTGAGGTAATTGATCGCACTGGAATAGAGTAGAGGTCTGCGATGGATAGTATGCTCGCTGACGTGATCAGGAACTGAAGGCGACTTAGACGGAAGCCGGACGTGGAGATAGGCAGTTAAAGAAAGCGCTGCCGACCAGCGGCGGGGAGCGAACACTGGGAAGATATTGTTCGAAGGGTCGCAGGCCGCTGAAATGCCTCAGATCCGCGGGAAAAACGAGAACAAGAAACGTAGACGAAAGGGAGAAAAAGAAGAGGCGTAGAAGAAGACGAGAACGCGTACACATGAAGCAGCTAATAGTGGATTCTGACATTAGCGGCTTAGCGCAGCAGATTCACCAAGGGCAGACTTTTGTGAATACCTTAATCGCCGAGTCCAATTCCAGGCCGGAGCATGGGGTAGCGTCGTAAATAAGAACACCTTTAGGGGTAATTTTAAAGATCGTTACGAGTTAGTTGGGTTCTGTTACTTGTCTAGTCCGCCTATATATAAGCCGAAAGAGCCCATTATAAGGACAGCCTACATAATTCCAAGTTCAATAGAGTTACTCACTGGAGTCCCCTCCGGCTCTATCACTGTGGTTCGTCTTCTTGAAATCAACAGCCCTCAGATAACCTAGTTTCCTCAGATTTTTCTGGTTGCTCTCACTCCAATGAATATCATTGAGCCCTCCAGAACGAGAGGTTACAGCCGCGAGGTCCACGGACTTTTGGAATACAGACTTCTACCAGGATTCTGTTGCATAACTACAAAATTATAAGAAGGGGTTTAGGTGAAAAGCCTCTCATTGCAAACTAAGTCAAATAGGTCTTTAATTTCAACTTTATAAAATTCTCATAGAAAACACATATACACACATATATATATTAGAGAAAAAAATAAAATTTTGATATATGAAATTCACAAGTTTGTCGCTCAATTTTTTTTATAAAAATATTTATAAATAAATATTTGATGCTCCAAAATGTTAAGTAGTAAAGATTTTGAAATACTAAAATACATACGTGAAGATTATTTTAAAAACAAATATCAATTAAATGATGTAGAATACATCATTCTTTTTTTTTGGGTTAAAATTTTCTAAAAAAAATATTTGTACATATATTTTTTCCTGATTTAGTAAAATAGAAATATATTTGACAGGACAGTAAAAAGAAGGAACGACTTTAACTTTATTAAATAAATTGGGCCTTTTACGTTGACTTATAACTTTGGAAATGTTACAATGTGAAATAAGCAAATTTCAGATTTTTAAAATAGATAAATTAAGGCATGAATTTTCAATAACGAGGCCTATTCTTTACAAATTATGTACTCAAAAAAAAGAAATACGTTAATTATGATTGCCAAATATAATAAAAATATTTTGAATGATTATATAATTTACAAGTAATTGAGTTTCGACCCAAATTAATACAGGCAAAGGAAAACATGTTTTGTTTCTATTATAAAACTCACTCTAATTTATCATTTTAAAATCTAAGATCTGGTACCAAAACTTTTAAAATCTAGAAGAAATTTAATCCTAAAAATTGCACACGTACACATGTAGATCCTTGATATTGTTGATAGGGTGGTACAAATTATCAGGACTTATATTTCAAGATCACTGGTAAAAGTTAAATTTTAAATAGACTTTTATTATTATTTTTTTAATTAGTGGTGGGACTGTGTGGCTTAAAAATAATCGAATATTCGGATGAGAAGTCAAGCAACCACTGCTTATAATCTACTACATCAAAAAAGCTGTGGCATTTGGCCAATCAAAAGGAAAACGTTGCTGTTGATCCCTTTTCCCAACTTTGCTAAATTGTACTTCTTCATTTGTCTTTTCTTTTTTTGCTTTTGCTTTTGCTTTTTCTTGTATTTTGCTGGTTATATCATAGTACTTCTGAGCTATGAGACCAGCTTTTAACTTTCTAAACTTTAAATGAATTAAACATTGTTGTGGTTAAATATCCTCGGTTTTTTTTTAAAAAAAAGAACACTATCTTTCAAAAATTATACTTCATGTTAAATTAAAAAAAATAACTTTTTTTTGTAAATGGACCACACATTCAACTGTATCTTGATTGGATCGTCTTGCGATGGTAAACTTCTAAATTCACCCCCTGATCGTTTACATGGATCCAATGGAATTCCAACTGGACCCCATTAAACTTTTTGGAACGATATTCGGGAATTCACAGCATGAGTTCTCATATATACTATGACAATAAATAAGTAATAAATAAGGACAAAGCTAAGAACCGCTTTCTCAAAACTGACGAGAAATTCATCTCTACACAGTCTCAAAAGCTCAGCTGCTCAGGATTATTTTCGTACAGCTCTGGATATAAATATGTTTGGGCAATGAATTATAAAGACAGTACTTTGATCTTCTGCAAGAGCGACATAATTATGACGGAGAAGTTAAAATGCATTCTGCTATTATTCCAAGGTATTTCGGGACTCAATATAAACTTCAAAAAATCAACTTTGATTTTCTCCAATACCGACGACAATAAACAGCAAAACATAGCAAAGATACTAGAGTGCTCTATCTCCACTTTACCAATCAAATACCTTGGACTACCACTTAAAGATACTGCACTCAGTAAAGAGGATTGGGTTCCGGTGTTACAAAGAATTGAATCTCAAGTCGAGGGTTGGATGTCTAAATTGCTCTCAATGGGAGGAAGATTAACTTTGATAAACTCTGTACTTACTCAGATTCCTATCTACTATCTCTCTTGCTTCTGGGCTCCGACATCGTTTATTGAACGGGTGGATTCCATCAGGAGGGCATTCTTATGGAAAGGAAAGAAAGCAATTGCTGGAGGCTCATGCCTTATTGCGTGGTCTAATGTGTGCAAGCAAAAATCTCAAGGAGGCTTAGGCATTAAGAATCTCAGAGATTTTAACATTGCTCTCCTTGGTAAATGGTGGTGAAGATTCTTTAATCGGGATAATCTAATTTGGAAAGACATTATCGTTTCCGACTACTATCACTACAAGAAAATTGGCCTTTAAAAGCCAACATATTTGGCCTCTAATGATTAATTTTTGGCCACTAAAACATTCAAAAGTCAAAAAAAATTGGCTTCTAGGGTGGCTTCCATAAGTGCGTAGCTAAAGGCTCACAAGGCCAACTTAAAAGGTTGGCTTCAAATATATTTTTTCAGCAACCAACTAATGTTGGCCTCTAAATTTGAAGCCAACTTGCATCGGCATTTAAAATTAGCAGAGGCCGATAAATTTTGGCCTTAAATAATTTTAAAAGCCATATTGTGTTGGCTGCTAAAAGGTGTTATATTTAAAACCAATTTTATTTGGCCGCTATACTTTTCTAAAGCCGATACATTATTGGCTGCAAATTACATTAGAAGCCATCTTTTGTTGGCTTTAAAAGTTTATTAAAAAAAAAAAAAAAAAACATTTATTAACCTCTAAAGCTATTAGTAGCAAACACTATATTGGCCTCAATTTAGTAGAAAAAGTATTTAAAGTTGGCTTCAAATAAAAATTAAAAGCCAATAATTTTTAGTCTCTAAATATAAATTATTTCCTACAACCAGATTATATTTTTAAAAAACCCATATGACATCTAATAGTAAAATACATTGGTACTACACAAATTAAATACAAAATATCATTCATGTTACTTTCTTACCAATCTGTAGAAGATTGATAATACATTGTAGAATATACAAAATCACTTCTTAAGTGCTCTAACAGAGCACTCTTACATATAAGTTATGAACAAAAAAAAAGCATACACTTGTAACCATAAAACAGCTGTCATTTCCAAAATACAAAATATATTTCCAAAAGTATGCCTTCACCTTGTGAGCTCCAAAAACTTCTTAAGTTTCTCTGGCTTTTTCGGTAGACATAGCATTTTACTGCGACTGGAAGGCAGAGCAGCTAAAATTAGCCATTGTCACTTCAAACGACTTCATCATTGCTTGTTGGTCCTCTTTCAACTTATTCACAATTTCTCTTGTCAATTTCAGCTCCTCTGCCTGACTAGCTATCAAATCATCAGCTCTGGACAATTTATCTTTCATAGTTTCTAACTCCTCTGTGAGAGAACTATTTTCAGGATGCTGATATGCAACTCTAAACTTTTTTTTGTGGTTTAGGTCCAGGCCCCATCCCACGACAGTAGCCCTTTGTTGGACCTAAAGCATCCTCAAATATTTCTTTGACAGACACCGAAGTCCCATTATGAGCACACTCTTTGCTATATTTTTGCATCCTCTCCTGTAAAGTCGTATATCTTTCAACTTCTTCCAATGTGAACTATGTACTAAGTGCATCAATGTATAAATGTTAACTATAATATTTTTGATAAGACAAGTATAACATGCAACCTGTAGCAAACATAGCAACATCTCTGTTTTTTTCAACAGTCCAGTTTTACAGAAGTTTTTTCAAAATCTGGCTTCTACAAAGGAAAGCAATAGCAAACATGCACTCTCCAAATACTTACCTTAAAATCAATGCTGGTGGGTCAAGAACAATGAATAAATTACAAAAGCATGTCAATGTTTAGTGAACCAGGATAAGTAAATGAAAATTCTAACTGTTGAATACTACATTAAAAAAAAATTCAAAAGTTTGACCTAAGATTAGACACAGTACATTCAAACACTTAAGCACCTTCTCATTTTCATACACAACAGTAAGAAATTATCACTTTCACCTAGTCCAATATCATCACCTCCACCGTCCAATGTCCGTGGTGAAGTAGCCAAAACACGCTTACGACTACTTCCTGGTGCCATACCCACTTTGGATTAACTATAAAAAAAAAATCAACAAGGCAATAGAATATATGTCAAATAGGTATTATGAATCGAAGATTATTTAACGCACTCCACGAAAATGATCACTAGTAACCTGCAGATGGTAAGCTGATCGTCGATGCCGGCACAGATCAACGGTTGATCATCAATATAGAAGAAAGATCAATGGCTGGTCCTCATTTTCAATGGAGTTCAGCGATTTTGGATGATTGTCGCAGCCGTGGAGCTTGGAGAGTGGATTAGGTCTTCTTTTCTTGGGTGTATAATCAACACCAATGACATCAGGGCATTTTATAATTTTTCTCATGCTAATTGGGCTGAGCGGGAAATTTTTTCATTGTAATGTTTGGGCTGAGCGGGAAATTTCTTTTTTCAGGCAAACTCTGAACATTTCAGATTTGGTGAGCGGGAATTTTTTGGCCTGCCAATGTCTACATTCCACTAATTTTTTTCCTTAACTTTCTTTCTTTTTAAAACCATCTCGAATTGAATACTTAAGTTACTAAAAGTTTAATGACTAAATTTTCTTTACTATTAATCATTATTTAAGTCATTAAAAGTTTAACCATTAGCGACTAAATAATATAAAGTCATTGATGCCAATTAAATATTTATTAGTGACTCATTACATTTAAAAAGTTAAAAAATAAAAGACCAATTAAATATTTGACTTTGCACAGAATTGAACTACAAATTTATAGCAAATAAATTATTTGGTTTGAAAAAATAACATTAAAAGTCAAAAAAAGACCAATTAAATATTTGACTTTGCAAAGAACTTCAAAAAGTCAACTTATTAAAAACTAACTAAATATTTGGTCTTAAATAGTTATGAATTTTAAAACTCAATTATATTCTATTATCTATCGCTGAGAGAGTCACGAACTTCATAGAGCTCCGGGCAAAATATGTGGCCTTAAAAAAAGTTAGGGCCGGATTTTGAAATCAAAACCACTTCGGCTTCAGAAAGTCAATTTATTTTGAAGGCCGACTTAAATATGAGAGGATTGGAGTTTTAGCGGTGGTTTGAAGTGCCTCTAAAATGTTAAGGATTTTAAATCTAAAATTATTTTGGCTTCAAAAAGATAATTCTTTAGAGACCAACTAAATATTGGCATTAAAAATTATATAGTTTTAAGGCCAATAAAATTTTTGGATTTAGAATGTTATATAATTAAAGACCAACAAAATAGTTTGTCCTCAAAAAATATTCTTTCAACAGCCAAAATATGGTTGGCTGTAGAAAAATAACTTTTTAAAGGCCAACTAAAATTTAGCTTTAGAAAATTATCTTTTGGAAGCCGAATTTAGCTGGCTTTTAAAAATTGGCTTCTAAAGACTTATTTTCTTGTAGTGTATAAAAGGCGTATTCCTTTTTCCGAATGTGATCATGCAGTAGGTGCCTCCCCTTTTTGGAAGTATGTTCTTTGAGGAGAGAAGAGGCTTGTTATGAATGGGCATTTCTTCTCAGATGAGAGGTCCAGATAGGGCAGAGAGTTTCGGGATATGAAGTCAGATAGTATGGAGAGTGGGATTTATTAAGTGTTCCAAAATGAGAGAACCGAAGTGTTAAAAATATGTAGTTTCACTCTCGGTGCTTTAACCTATGCTCAGATTTTGTGCATAGAAGAGAGCGAGCCGTAGCAAAAGTTCTGTTATTCTATGTTAACTCCATTAGGGTATCCGCTGAGAAAAACGTTTTCCGTGGAAGATGATAATGATTGTGCAGCATGAGAGACGGGGAGGGGAACTTTTAGACGCGCGTATCAGAAGGTATTAAACGCTTGCGAATGGTCGCGATCCGACAAGGTGAAAATCGGAAATATGGTACACGGTTGGCGCGCGAGACTTCTCTGTAGAAGCTAGCGTTATACGCTTGTTATAAGATGGCGGCATGAGGTCTACTCAGGTGTGATCACACCTGTCAATTTAACGAGACGCTTTTCTGGAAGATTGTGAGGAAATATATCTCTGAGGAGGGATAATAAAGGTTGTCAGGTCGATCTGGCATAATGAAGAAGAGGGCGGAGAGAGAGTGGCTGAAAATCAGTTGATAAAATTATGTATTTGCCGAGGTGTGTTCTGGTTAGGCTTATATACTCTGGAGCTCACAGAGAGCAGCGATTGTGATTCTTATTTGGTCATAGATTGGGCAGTATTGATCCTAATATAAAGTTGAACACTGTCTCTCTCAAGGGGAGTATCGCCATCAATTGATGGACCTGACCCTGGAAGTCTGTGTGTATAAGAAGTAAAATCAATGATATAGCTAAGAGCTTGAGTATGATCAGTAATGAGCAGTGCATCGTTCGGCGGACTTGGTGGATAATTTGGAAGGAACGGAATTCTCGAATTTTTCTAAAGCGGAGAGAGGACCAGATAGAACTAGTCATAGCGTTTTTATTACTGAGTCACAAAGCAGACTTACCTATCCTTGCAGTGGACGCGGTGACTTCCGATGTTGTATGACTCTTCAACTATGGCCGGTATGCGTCGGTGAACTTTATTGTATCACTCGAGCTCTGGTAGATATGTATCTTACTTTGTATTTGTTGTCTAATATTTTATGTCTCTTCACTCTCTCGTTGTTCTCTTGTTTTGGTTCCGAGGATTTCTAAACCTCGTCGCTTCTAGAATCTCGTTCGCTTTACATTTCTCTATTGAAAAACCGCCACTGAGTAGACTCTCAAATCTACGCCTGGGGGAGTTTGTGCGCGGGAAAGAAATGAAAAATGTGAAAAATCATTAATTTGATAATTCTAATATTATGGAGACTTAGTTGTTTTGAATCATGAATTTAGTTGGCATTATCATATCAGTACTATCCAAACAATTTTTTATTCCCAAAAGCACCAAGAATTTAACCACAATGACCACGTACTTTTAAAATACTGCCTTACGATAAAATAGAAACACGGAGTACTTAAATCACAATGACTAAATATAAACCAAGCAAACGAATCCTCCACCCCGATCGATATCCAAGTTCTCAGGCATAATTGGCGTTGTCAGTCTCCAGAAGCTTGATCTGAATTCCACCAACAGTAACATCCCCGTAGCTAGGTACGAGCGTGACCACCAGCTTCTCGGCATCTTCGGCGTCGATCTCCTCCAGCACTCCAGTAATACCCAGCTTAAGCTCCTGAAACTTCTTTACCCCGCCTTTCTTCTTGTCGTTAACAAGTTTCACGAAGCTTCCAACGAAATCGCCGTAGTCCGGCCCGGCACGTCCGTCTTTGGTAGGAGCGGCAACGTAGACATCAAAGCGTGCCGGTGATGGCCCCACTTCTATGTCCTTGACGACGAGCACCTCTCCTTCGTCTTCCTTATCCAGCCTACTTCTGTTCGTCTTTGGCCTGCTCACCAACGCTCGGATCGCGGTGTTGAGCGGCTTCGGCTGCGATCCGAAGTCGCCTACCTGTGTCAAGTTGGACGACTGCTTGTTCTTTGCCTGCGCTGCCGCCTTCTTCCTAGGTGCCTTGCCCAGCCATGGCAGCGGCTGCTCCTCATATGTGTAGCATAGCTTGGACGTTTCAAGGCTATCTCTTACCTGATATTGAAATCAACAAATCAATGCCAAAGAACGAATGAACAACTGAGAATTGATCTCTTTTGCTCATAAACAAAGAAAACAAAAAGAAATTTAACCTGATAGGCACAATAGGAACGCACCACCCTATAACACTCATATATAATTATTTTTTTAAAAATATATATTACAATAAAAATGCTAGAGCCACAAACTTTGGCCTAATTGCACGAGTACTATAACTGAATGACCATTCAATTCAACTTTTGGGTTAAATTTAATTGGAGACAATCTAGGAGCCCTACAAATTACTAATAAAACATATTATTTCTACAACAATATTAGTACGCTCACTCATTCATCCGCCTATTGATCCATTAGCTAGAATCAAACAATTTGGTGAGGAAAAAGAAGGCTGATGGAAGTAAGAATGATGAACAGATAAGATTTAGGAAGTAAGTGAATTGGCCGGTGATAAAATCAGTTTTAGTTTTTCAACAACTAAGGAGATGAGGAGGGCCCGGCTGCCCGGCCAAATACGTCCTGAATGAGAATGGATGGCTCAGTCTCTAGCGTCATCCGTCAGTAGTTAGCGAAATGTCTAAGATTCCAAAGGCAAGTTGTGCATGAGGTTTTTATATAATTTTTTAGATAAAAAGAGGGGTAAGAAGGGTACCCCACTAAATTTCAATAAAAGAGAAGTGCATGGGATTCTTCTGTGAACGTTCGCAAGGTTGATTAATTACCTTGACTTTGACGACCTGACTGTCTTCGTCGTAGAATATGAAGGTAGCGTCGAGCCAGTCGGGATTGTTGAACTCGACTTTTCCGCCGCGCAGGTTACGGTAGATCTGCCACAGCCGGTCGACGTTGGTGTGGACGGTATAGAAGCAGCAGTCGCGCCCGGAGGTGGCGAAGCTACCCATGTCCAAGTACGGTGGTTTCTCCATTCCCACCCACTGGTGGAACGCGTTGTGGATCGACTCTATCTGACCCATTCCTTTGTAGGGAACCACTTCGTCTCCTGCTTTCTCCGGATCGCCCATGAACAGCTCCGGCAGCGCCAGACTCTCTTTCACCACCCTCCGTAGATAGTCTAAGTTGTTCCTGATCCTTTCATCCCCGTCCACCGTGCTGCCGCTTGCCGTTGAATACTTGTAGTCAATGATTTCCTTAATATGTTTGGAGTTTCTGTTCGGGTTGTAAAGCGGGGTCTTCTCATCGCGGAATATCGCTGGCATGGTCATGCCGGCGGGGTTGTCATAGTTCCAGTAGGGTAGGGCGAAGGTGTCGTCGCCGATGAGCTTTCCGAGGATGCGCTCGTGGAAGTGGACGTAGTAGCGGTGCCAAGGGAGGAAGAGCCAGCTGAAGTGGACTTGAAGTGGGACGTCGAAGCCTACCTGGTCGTAAGAGTCGTTGCAGTAAGCGCAATGGATCTTCGCCTGCTGGTAGAAGTTGCGGGGGTCCTCCTCTGGCAGCGCTTTCATTTTCGCGATGGCCTCGTGGTACTTCTCCATGTACTCCTTATCAGCTATCACTAAATGCGCTGGGCGGCGCACGCGAAGAGGAGTTTTGGGAAAGGTGTAGTCGGAGATTTGGACCTCAGTTCCTGTGTAAGGTGGGCAGCACTTAAGGAATTCGGAGTCTTTGGGGATGTATGGGTCTATCGCGGCCGGCTTGCATTTACTAAGTACGGGCGGCATGACTGGGTTGGCAAGAGCTGACGGCGCGGAGGCGCCGCAGAGGCCACCCATAGCAAGCAACATTTCCCGACGGTCGAGTTGAAAGCTCGGCTGCTCGTCGGAAGAACCACTGGCGCCGTTCCTCTGAGCGCAGCGCACTCGTCGCATGCGACGTGTGTTCGATTTGCGCGCGGATTGCGGGTTTCGGAGGAGGCATGCAGAGCTCAACGTGTTGAGGAAACCAACTGAGGAAGTAGCTGGCGCCATCGTCTCACACCTTTAATTAGCTTAGATGAAATGGAAAATGGAAAGGAAGCTTGCCAACCAATGTGAAGAGAGGACGTCAATATATAGGCCACCAGAAGCTCCTAAATATCTACTAATTCTCCACGTTTATAGATTATTACTATTACGATTACTATTTGTTTGTGGGAAGTAAACAATACGACCGACGATCATGGACTGGGGCAAAGTGTGCTTTCACACAATATCATCAACGATTACATTGGCATTACATGTTAGAAAATTGGTAAAGGAAACTATTGCGATAACTTTATTAATAACATTTCAGGTGTATTGAAGTCGTTGTTCTAAAAACGTTATTGGTCGCTACTAGATAACCCAATAACAGTCCTCAGCAACCTTTATGAATTAATAAAAAAGAGATTTGCACTGACAGTTCAAAGTAAGAGTTTGTCTTACATTACAGTTAATTTCTTTAAAAAAAAATTTACACTTACAATTTTTTATAAAGTGTGTCAAATGTTATCAAGAAGGTTGGTGTCAAGATATTATTTTTTAACATGAGGGTGTCAAAATTTGACATCATATTATCAAAAATTTACTAAAATGTGTCAAATACAAGGTGTCGTATGTGTATTAGAGGTATCAAAAACGCATTAAAAGGTGTTAAAATGTGTCATATGAGTAAAGTGCCAAAAAAAAAAATTAAAGAACTTAAATGATATTGAAATAATACGGAAAGACTGCAGTGCAATTGTCCAATAATAACGTCTATTTAGGGATGCTTTGAAATAATGACATTGAATCATTTAACACATCAATGATTGCAGAATTATTTAACTCCACTAATATATTTTACATTAAATGTCGATGATTATTTTTAAATTAAGAAACAGAAGAGGAAGCATTTTTTATCGTTGTAATCTCATATAAAATACATTGACTATCTATAGAAAATGAATATATATTAACTACAAAACATCCCAACCGTTTACTTCAATATTAATTGTAATTATATATACTCACCTATAGGAATTCAAATTTATATTTCAAATGGAGCAAATAATAAACTCCTTAAAAAAATTTCTCCAAACGAAATATACTTACTCTTTTGACAATAAATACCCAGTGATTGTATAGACAGTCCATATGGAAAGACCTATCTTATCTATTTTATCTAATCTATCATGTGTGGGTAACATTATATATAAAACTAAAAAATGTTTTCTTACTTATCCAATATAAGACTGAGTAAGGCAACTACTTACGTTAATATTTTGTCTCATATAAAGTTGATGCTCATAATTTCTCTCTCATAAATACACATAAATATTTTTTTTGAAGATTGCAATTTAACATTGTATATGTGAAAAGAAGTAAGAAAACTTCAATAACAAATTGTTTTTTGCTAAGTTAAACTTCTTTTTGGTTGGCAAAACTTTTTCTTTTTTATTATTTCAATGATTTTTAATTGGCAAAGTATGCTGCACTCTCCAGTCTAATTTATACTTACAGTTAGGAAATTCAAGTACTAAATTTGTGGATAGATCTTCCGGGATAATTTTATCATTTTTCGAGAGGCTATGAAAAAACTGATTTTTCCTATTTTTAAGACGAAAACTCCAAATGACAGCTCAAAGTTGTTCTTTTACGGATGAGCTGAACCTATTTAGTAGTCTTGAAAAGTAAAAAGTGATAATATTATTTTCTTCATATAAAAATTCAATTCAAAACTAAGGTGCTAACTGCTACATCGACCTGAAAAGTCCGTTATTTCGATGATGTTGGTAATGGGTTGTGCACATGCATTATGGGTTCTTTTTCAAGGGCCCATGACTTTGTCTTGTCTAAGACAGACTTTTACGATTTTTCAGAAGTCTGATGGAAGACTACTCGTGAAATAATTACATCCTAATTGCACGGTTTATTTTCCGTGATGTGAACGTTCTTCTTTTTCTTTCCAATCCAATCCGTAGATTGGATATTACTGGTTAGTTTTTTTGGGAGACTTGAATATAAGCATTTGTAACTCGAATCTGCTCCTAAATTAACTATTTTTTAGGTTCCAAATTATATATTTAAAAATAAAATTAAATACAAAAATATAGATCATATTAAAATTTATTTTAATATTTAAAATATTTTTAAAATATTATTAATTAAATATTTTGAAATTCAAAATTTTAACAGATTTGAGAATTTATTTTTAAATCCGTCACTATTTTGGAATATCAAAACACCAATTAAAAGCACTTTTTAAAAATTTTGAATATAAAAACTTTTTTTCAAAAATATATGAATACAAAAATTATAAATCAAATGAAATCTTTATTTTCTTTTTAATTCATTTTTGTCAACAAAAATATTTTTTTTAATATTTATATAATAGTAAACAATTTTAGCACAGAGTTTGAGATATAAAATTTGTAAGAATTTTAAATCTAGTCACTATCTTATAAATAGTTTTGAAATTGGGACCGATACGCAATTATCTCTACTTTTCTTTTTGGTTTATTTTTTTTTAAAATGCAGAATGCAACGGAAGCTGGCATTATCATTGATGACTTCAGCATCGTACAATTCACTCCAAGTGATGCACATATTAATAAAAAGGGCTTTGATCTAAGTGAGTTTGGTGCATTTCATCTTGAAATCTAAAATAACAAATAGAAAAAAAAAGAAAAGAAAGAGAAATAATGAGCTGCTCCAGAAAACTAAGAAAATTAGTTTATACAAGTTCACAACATTAAGATCTAAATTTTCAATAGGTACTAATATTGGAGATATTTCCATTTGACAGTATCTGATCGGCATATCTAGATCATTCAAAAATACTAAATTAATAAAAACATAAAAATATTATGAATCCAAAAGAAAAATTAAATATAATTATCATATATTATTGGACATATAGTCGAATTAGATAAATGTAAATATGTTGTAGCAACACATTTTATTGACAATTTATTTATCATAATGGTATTACATTTTAATTTTAATACCATGTACATTAGCAATATAAACTTTAATTTTTGAGCAAAACCAAGATCATGTATCATTTTCCAGTTAACAAAGGGACCACCTTCGCTCCATGGAGCAACAGACCCACGGACTGACTGATGGGGTCATGACAAATAGCGTTAATCGGCTATGGTCTTAATCAGATAGGAGCCTAAAACACGAGCCGGGTCATTTACAAGTTCGATTGCGTGCCAAAGATTTATTAAATAGTCATTCTTCACTATTTACACTCAAGCAATACTTATATTAACCGATAGCAGAACGTTGCAGAAGTAAAAAGAGTCTCATAAAGCTTTATTATTCTAGATTCGACTGTCCGTACTACCAATTATATATTTATGAATACTACGTTGGCAGATATACACATATGTGCTTTTCATATACGAGGAGTATTTATGGGATTGAAGTATCTTCTTGTCAGAGCCTAATCAAAAAAAGATTAATGAATTTAGGAGAGCATAGCAATGGTAATATTTCAAATATCTGATGGCCTCAGCCATTTTGTCTTACCTTGGTCGACATGGAGATTAGAGGTGCGAATCCCATCCATTGACAAACCATGATAGAAATATAGTCAACCTTTTGCAGCCTTATCGTCTTTGTATTGAATTGGGGCCCCAAAAAAAAAAAATCAAAAAAAAAAGAAAGAAGAAAAACCTTTGCGTCAGCGTGGAAATATGCGGTAGCAGCCAAGCAAGAGAGGTTGAGAAATTTGAAACTTAATGTATGATTAGAAATATTTTGTACCGTAAACCTGATCAAAAAGTTCAAAATTTTTTGGATTTTGCATAAAATATAATTAGATTATCAGTTAACAATAAAATTTAAACATTAATCTGAAGTGTCATTTATGTTTTTATATCAATAGTAATTCAAAACTGTAAAAATTTGCCAACCAAGTTTGAAATTACACTTTTATATTCTATTAACCGTGTCAAAAAAGTAAACTACTTTTGTTAAGTTAATTGCTATTATTTTTGAAAATAAATTTCAATGGCAGTTCGTATTTTATATGGTAAGGGATATAAAAGTATCATTTTAATTTAGGAGTATATAAAAATATACTTTTAAATTGTAAGGGATATAAAAAATGCATCTAACTGAACTTTCATTTTTAATTAATTATTTAAATATTTTGTTCACTTTTTTTTAACAAAAAATTTTAGATTAAGTTCATAATTTTCTTGGTGTGCTGCTCATGTATGAAAGCATCTGATTGGTTTAGCAGCTTCGAATATCGCCAAACCGAACGTGAAAAACAACACTATTTCTCCAGGAAAAGGGTAGGAAACATGATAAAGAGTACAGACAAGAACATAAACCTATGGTCCAAGTCCTCGCTCTTTCTCATTGCATGATTCTCGTTTCCGATTCGTTGGAAAACAAAAGTGTTAGCAAATAGAATTATACGATCCGAGGTGAAGCTTTCGTCCTCTTTCAAAAAGTTGTTTCACGTGGAGTATCGTGACTCACGTACCTGCACGGAGACTGCTAAAAATATTTTGGATACTTAAAATTTGCCAAAAAAAAAAGTTTTCCATTAAAAAACTCAGTATTATGTATTATTTGTGGCGCGTTGATTCCCTACATGAAGCACTACGAAAAACTTTGCGACGCAAATTACGATACTTTGATTTGATTCCCAGACAACTCTTAGATACTTAGCCAACATGTAAAAATGTGGTATATATGCCAACAACGCTACGATCTTTTTTTTACCGATATAAATAAAAATATATTCACCACTGTTTTTTGTACTGATCTTTTAAATAAACCATATTTTTTCGAATACTAAATTAAGCCAAATATATATATAGGTAATATTTTTTAAAAAGAATTTAAATTTTATATATATATATATATCATAACAGCTAATAAGAATACAATAATTAGAAATAGTCTAGTGATTAAAGTATTTAAAGAATTTGTGGAAAATTGTGGATTCAATTCTGAATGACAACAAATTTTTGCCAAAATATGTATTATTTTTTTTTTTTTTGTAAGTACGATCATATATTAGCTCAAACAAACAATACATCAATCAGATTTAGGAACTGAAACGAACCCAGTCCCATCTATACAATAGATGAGAAAGCCCAAGTCAATTTCAGTGTCCTAAACTGAATTTAAAACTAAAAAAAAAACAAGCAAATTTACAAGAGCTAGAATTTATCAATTTGAAAACTCTCTTCCACTGGATCCATTTTCCAGAACTGTAGATCAATATAAAAACCTTCACTAGTATTTCTGGATCTACTGTGCGAACCTTATCTTTGCAAGTTGCAGAAATTTTGAATTGATATATATTAGTGCAGAATGAGCAATACTATGATCAACTCTTTAAGATTTTAATAGCACTTATTAATTCTTCAAATCCCCCTTTATAGCAAGCTTTCTCAAGTACAGAAACCAGTTAATTTGACTGAATCAACCAGGCATCTCCAGAATTACATAGATCCTGCATTAAAGAGCAATTTAATGTAGCATATTGACTGAATCAACAACCAGAAGCCTATGCATGTGCATGATTAACAATAAGTGGATCAGAAAAAGAAAGTATTCCATACATGGTAGCACTTGTAAAAGAATCTAATCAGAAGCAGATTTCCATAGAAAGAATCATTTAGATATTCACTGCATTAATAAAAACCAACATAACAGTGCAGAATCCTAATTCTAACTCACAGACATGTTAGGAAATAGATGAAAACTCCAGATTAATAAGTTCAGAAGTAAGTTAGAAAAAAAGATCACCCAGATCCCATGAACCACTAAACACAGAACACCATCAGCATGCAGCTTATATTTAAGATAATCCCAGAACACCCTCATATCCTGAACTTTGCCAGCGATGTCATGCTCACTAAGAAATTTGAATATGGATATCCAACGGTTAACCAATACTCGGGCTTTTTAAGTTTTTATCTATTTTAAGCCCACATGGAACCAGCACTTTTTCTAGACAACCACTAATTAGTGGAGTCTAAAGGTTAACCAATACTCGGGATCTTTAATATATATCAATTTGTTGCCCACATGGAACCAGCCATTTTTCTAGATATCCACTAGAATGAGAAAACACATCAACCAATTTAAAAGAACTCAACCAACCATGCTAACTAACTACTCCAAGAAAAATATGTATTATTAATTAAGACTATTTGGATTTTATCCAGACGAAATCTCTCGTCATATATAATGAGTCGTACATGTGTATTATTGTCACCGCCAAATTATAATCTCAAATTGATGGGGTGGAAGTTTTAATGCGAGTTTGAAGGATTCTTGAGCCTTATCTATCTGCAGTGGCACTCAATCCCCCAGCTCAAAATTACAGCAATACCACTTTCAAGAAACTGCATCACGGCTTATTTATAACAGACTTGCAACCATCAATTACGAAAAGTTTTATGTAATGATTCATTGCTTTTTTTGTGAGGGTACAAGAAAAATAGTTTTTAAAAACCAACTTTTCAAATATTAGCCAAATCTAGCATCTAAAAGTGATTTTTGAAAACGAAATATCAATTGACCACCAAAATTTATTTTTTGCGACCAAATATATTTTAGCCTTTTATAGAAAGTTTTTGTAGATCGAACTATTTGGTTGGCATTTAATTATATAACATTCTAAAATCAAAATATAATTATCTTAGATTATCGAATTTTTGCAGCCAGTTTTGATCGTCCTTTAAAAAATCCATCTTCTAATGTCAAACTAATTGTTAGCTTTAAAATCTCCACTTTTTCTGACCAAAAAAAAAAAAAAAAAAATCTCCACTTTTTAAGTCCAAACTTTTAATCGGTCTCGAGTAAGTTAATTTTTTTGAAGCCAAAATATTGTTCACCGCTAATAAGTTAAGCTTTCTAAGATTTTTATATTCCAATAAATTGAGTATAGGCACGATGCTGATGTGACTAAATAATAAAGTTTATAAAATTATTTAGCATAGTTTAGTCTATACTCAGCAATAAGTTACAATTAATATAGATTTTACAAGTGCTTGAATATACCTCCCTGTGTTTCTAAATCTGTACTTTTATCTTCCTTATGCATGAGAATCTAAGGGCTCAAACACCACCGAAAAAAGTTCCCAAATACTTGTTATATTTCAAATTTTTGGGACATATTTTGGGTGGCTAGGCAGATTGGTGGTCTCCATATGAGTGCATTGCGTTCCTGATGAGTATTGATAGTGTAACTTATTCTCCTATATAAAAACTTGAAAGTTCTGGTATTTTATTAACATTTTTTTAAGAAATTCAACAAAGTAACACTGAGATTACTAGAGATATTTTGCAGAGTTGTGGCGTTTCCCTTGGAAGATATTCATTTTAAGGTCTTTAGAAAAATGTTTTAAAGGAGAAGCTTACAGATAATTGCTATATATATATATATATAGACTAATCTCCACTCGACAAGAGTTCGGCCGGCTCCTGTCGAGTCCGTAGCCGTTGGATCGCGGCGATCCGACGGCTGAAATTCGACCCGAGCTTTTCAAAAACACGCGCGTGATGTCGGCCGTCGGATCGCCGAAGTGATCCGACGGCTGAAACCGATCCGAACTCTTACAAAACACGCGCGTGATCTCAGCCGTCGGATCGTCGCGATCCGACGGCTGCTGAGTCGACAAAAGCGAGCCGTGCTTCTGTCGAGTGAAGATTTAACATATATACATATATATATATATATACTTGAAGTTTGTAGATTGGGCATCTGTACTATCCACCAAGTGGTACTACAAATATATATATATATATATATATATATATATATATATATATATATATATATATATATATATTATTATATATATATATATATATATATAGTACCATTTGGTGGATAGTACAGATGCCCAATCTACAAACCTCATTACTTGAAGCTGATGTCTTCGGCTACAGCAAAATCATATATTTGTAGTACCACTTGGTGGATAGTACAGATGCTCAATCTACAAACCTCATTACTTGAAGCTAATGTCTCCGGCTACAGCAAAATCAGTCATCTCACCGAGCTGTAGCAGCTGGCAATAAGTTCAGGTGATGCTTTTTTTATTTACGTAACTAGTTCTTAACCCGTGCTAAGCACGGAACTATAAATTTAAAATAATTATATATTATATAATTTAAAATAAATGCATTGAATATTATATATTAAAATAATTAAAAGTGTATAATTGGTGTATAATACTGTTTAGTTTTTATTTAAATAAATATTGCTAAATTGAGAAACTGACATCACAAAAAATAAAACTTATATATACTGAAATTTATAAATTAATGATTTCATCATATTGGTATCATTTAGATTTATTCATTTGTGTTATATTTAAAAAATTATGGAATTTTAATTAGAGTATTTAAAGAGTCATATGTTATTTAATATTATGTTTCTAATATAAACGATCAATAATATAAAATATATAATCTTAACTATTTAAAGAATTAAAAGAGCTAAATGGTAAAAGATCAAAAATCACATTTGCTTTATATATATTTGTTCATAAATTGCCAAAAAGTACAAAATTGGTGACTATATTTATTTTACATATATTTTTTAGAGATTATTGTAACTCGTTTTGGAAGTTTATATAATTGAATAACCGAAAATTATAAGAACGTTTATATAATTGACTGAACGATTTATCATGATTAAGTAATTAATTATAGCAACGGTTACTAAAAAATATATGTCTATATTAAGTCGACGTTTACGAGATACCCACTGCTAAGACATTTATCATTTTCTAGAAATTAAATAAATAGTCGGCTTTAGTTTCAATTTTTGTTGAGAGTAAAAATAAATAATAAAAAATCGAAAAGTTAGAACAAACTTAAGATCAAAACAGTAATAAGAATAAGATAACATATTCGATTAAGAGGAAAATAATGTTTGAATTCTTTACATCTATTCTTCATATAGAGATGCAGTACCATCTTCAAAAGTTTTGAGTCTCAGATTCGATTGGACTTGGCTAAAGACTTATTCCTCATATAGAGTAATGTTTGAAATTCTTTGCTTCTCTGCCTCAACTCAAACCCCTTTGCAAGATGGTTTCATCTTCATCTTTAAGCTGGTCGTCGCAGTTATATCTTCAACAGCAGAGCTTGCTGCAACCGCAAAAACATAAGAGAATTGAGTTTCCCAAAAAAACTACAAAAATTAAAAAATAAAAAAAATAAAAAAAAATAAACTTGGAACTCAGACGTCACAAGGAACTTAATATATTAGCAAATCAAAGATCAACACGTAAGACTATAGAAGAACAATATAAATGTATTAGGTTGTTAGAATATGAAAAGCTTTATGGCGTAGAATATCAAAAGTTTTTATTTTTCTGGGAATACAAAGAGACATTATTTTATTAGAACACAATAAATCTAATCTCTATAATAAATTAAATTAAATTAAATATTGAATACTTGCCACGTGTCACAGTAACTAAGAGTCATAAAAGTGCCACATGGCATAAAATCGGTGACTACCTTTACTTTACATATATTATAGAGATTGTACAGAAGTAAAATTGATTTGGGAAGAATTGTTTTACGTCTAATATAATAAAGGTGCAAAAGATAATAATTTTACAGATACTTCAATTGTTTTGTATTTATTATAACGGTTATTTCTATTAAATTTTTGTTATAATGTAAAACTAGTTCTAATGTATAAGTGATTTTTGTAAATACAAAGAGAACACTCACGTGTACTTTGTAAACTTGATAATGTATATTGCAAACTTAAGTGTTTCAATTGATTTTGTATATATATATATAGTCATTTGGAGACCAAAGTTATTTGGCTTTTAAAATTCTTTTTTTTTTTGCGAAACCAACTTTAAATACATTTTATTGTAAATTAAGACCATGCGGCTAGTTTTAGAAGTTAACAAAAATTGGTTTCAAAAATATTCTTTTTTTAAGCCAATAACAGACGGCTTTTATTTGTAGTAAAATATCTAGAAATGTTGTATTTTCAGTAATCTTGATTCCCATGATTCACATTTTCAGTAATACACCATTTTTCCGTTTGGTTTATTATTTCGTATTGTTTAAATTTCTGAAAATTCTACTTTCGTCTATTTGGTTTGGTTACAACATTCTCTGATATGTGGCATAATATACTAAGATATTCCTTTCCTAAATTAAATAAGATATAGTAAAATAATAACAAAATATTTCTTGAAAAAATATATTTGATATGTTTTGAAAAAAAACACTGTTTAGTTTACCAAAATACTCCTAATTTGATTTTTTTTATGTATATATGTATATATTAAAAAAACATGTTTACTATTAGAAAAACATATTGATATTGATGTGTACGTATATACACCAAAATATTAAGCACGTTCAATTATACCAAATAACATTTTCTGTAGAAAATAGAGATATATTAACTCTGTCTGTTATAATAAACGAAAATCTAATTTTTATGATAATAAATCAAAATGGTAAATTATAATCAAGAAAAATACTTAAATGTTTTGAGCGATGGTGCCGACAATGATAATAAGTTAGGGAGAATAAAAAAGCAATTGTCAGGATTTTAAAGTATCAAGTAACAGGGAGAAGAAAGAAACAATTATCGATTAAAATTTTAAAATAAATGAGTTAAGTTAAGGCAATACGAATATAAGAAATTAATATTGTAGGAAAAGTTACACGAAATCAAGATAGCCACCATCTTTTATGAAAAATATGGATTGTCTTATTTGTAGGAATGTTACACTCATGAAATGTTGTATTCCCATAGTTTTGACAAACCAAACGTAAGAATTAGATTCACACGTGTTAAATTTTCGAGCATTTTGTCAAGATCCACGAACCAAACTCACCAATGTTAATCTGCAGCCAACATTATGTTGTTTAGATAAAATTTTAGATGGCAAATATAATTGGCTTTTAAAATATGTCTTTTTAGAAACTAATGTTTTAGGACTTTTGAAATAATCTGAAGTCAATTTTATATTTGTCGTAGATAGTGTTGAAGGCCAAATAAAATTAGCTTTTAAAATATCATTTTTACGAAGTCAATTAAAGTTGGTCTCAAATATTTAGAGGCTAATTAATGTTAGCTTTTGGAAAGTATTTTCTGAAGCCAACTATTTTTTTAAGCTTCGTAAAATTTTAGAAGCGTATTTTAGAAAGCTAACTCCGATGCCAATTGTTTTGCTTTTGATGACTTTAGAAGTTAAAAATCAGTTTTTAGATGTCGATTTCATTGGCTTTTAAAGAGCTTTTTTCTTTTAGTGAGAGCGAAACAACAGAGTTTTCAGGTTAGAGTATTGGAGAGGAATGTGGTTCATATCAGAAGGTTATACCAATTACATGTGGCTGAACAATGCTGGAGCCTAGATAAAAAGCAAGCTCCCCGAAGAACACGCTTACGGACCTACAGTCGGAAGAGTGAAGTTATCGTGTAAGTGACGAAGAAGAATTAAGAAACAATCATGGTTATCCCTTTAGCTAATAGAAACTAACTTTTAAAATTCTTATACGTTTCATTCTTACCAATAACTTATTTAAAATTAATTTTTTCTAACCTTTATATTAATTTAGTAATGTAACTTTTTTCTAATCTTTACTAATGTTTTTCTAACTTTCTTTATCGATATCCGATCTTCTTTTATGGAGTTTGCATATTCTTTTTAATATTTCATTTTCATTATCTTCAGTGCTGACGAATAGCATTACATATTTGTTCTTCCTTTTCCCTTTTCTTTTTGGGTATCAAGTGGGTCCTAGTGGGTACTCCACAAGACAAAGATCTACCCCCAATCCCCACGAGGATTCGAAATCCTCGACCTCGTCGATTGAGGGGGGTTTGAAGTGCCATCCGCACTACGTTATAGCATCGTACAATTGCTACTGCTTTGAGACGGATCCGGATCCACTGCACCCATCCCCTGCACCCATCTCCTGCACCCTTCATTCTCACCGTCCATCATATCCCGCACCCATCTCGAAACACCGTCTGAAATTTTCGTCGGCTTATTTGACCTAATTTTAAGCATTTTTACGAAAAACTTTGAACTACAACATTATAAATTTTAATGTGATCTACAATTTTGTAGTTGAATATTTTTTAAAAAAATACTAAACAGTGTGCCGAAATAACAATCAAAACTTTGATTATCATTTGGCACAAATGTTTAACATTTTTCGAAAAAATATTCCCAACTACAATTGTAATGTCATATTAATGTCTATAACTTTTTAGTTCAAAATTTTATTATTTAAAAATAACTTAAAAAATACGTCAAATGAGTTACCGTAAGTTTTGTATAATTTCTGTATTTATATAAATTTTCGGCACTTATTTGACCTACTTCTATAAATTTTTACAAAGAAACATTGAACTCGATATTATATATTCTAAATATGATTTCAACTTTGTAGTTGAATTTTTTTTTAAAAAAAATATCAAAAAATATGACAAAAATGATATTATAAATTTTAAATCATTATTTTGACATAATATTTGATGTTTTTTCGAAAAATTTTAACTACAAAATTATAGATCACATTAAAATCTATAATGTTGTAGTTCAAAATTTTTTGTAAAAATACTTAAAACTAGGTCAAATAAGCCGACGAAAATTTCAGACGGTGTTTCGAGATGGGTGCGGGATATGATGGACGGTGAGGATGGAGGGTGCAGGAGATGGGTGCAGGGGATGGGTGCAGTGGATCCGGATCCCTTTGAGACATGGTGCCGAGATGACGACAGTACTGGTGGCAACAGTAGTATTTGCGGCGGCCACAACGATAGGGCGGCAGTGATGGTGACAACTATGGATACAGTGAGTAATATTTGTGATGCTATTGCAAATAAGTAATACTAATTTGAAAGCATGAAATTTCATTCTATATAGTTTCTGATATGCTCCATAGACACGCCGTTATATATGTCCAACATGTCAGAAATTTTTTTTAAAGTAAACTAAAAATTTAAATGCATATTAGACAGGCAAAATTAGAGTATCCAACATATGTTCATATTTAGATAACTTTATTTTTTGAAAAATAGAAATACTATATAATAGCATAGTAATAATTAATATAAAATAAAAATGTACGTTTTTATATTATATTAATTATTACTATGCTATTATATATATATAATACTTTTTGTTGTTTAAATTTATTTTAAGGAGGTGAGATATCATATTACGCATTAACTTTATTATTGAATGTTATCATATTTTTAGATAATTAAATATTTAATATAATTTATTTTTAATTATTTATATTTTTATTATCATATTGAAGGTATATTTTATCCTATTTGTGGGCATGTTATGTTGTGTTCGTGTAGCTATGTACCTGCTTTCTTAAGTAATAATGAGGAAGCACAGTTAAAGCGACAAAAAGTAAAGCAACAAAAAGAAGCTAAAAGTAATTAGCGTAACTTAAATTTTAAAACTTTTAAATGTATATGTCGTCAATTAATAACTAGGTAGATGGGCTAAATAACTAGTAATATCAAAGATAGATAATTATGTTTGAGTTGAACACATAGTGAAATTAAAAAAACAATGTTGAATAGAAATAGGAATTCATTTATAATTTTCAGAGAATTGTAGCGGTCGGTGCAACACTACCCTGCAGGCCAACCATCTAAATGGTATGGTTGTCAGTCTGGAGCAGTTCTATCTCGAGGCCGCCGACGGTGATCTCACCTTGGCGCGGCACCAGCGTGACGATCAACTTGTCAACGTCTTCGGCGGCAATGTCTTCCAGCACCCCGGTGATACCCAGCTTCAGCTGCGTTTTCTTTCCCCCAGGGCCCCAGCCTTCTTCTCGTGCGGCAGCTGAACGAAGCTGCCGATGAACTCGCCATTGTCCGGAGCGGCGAGGTCGCTGGCAGGAGTTGCGACATTGACGTCGAAACGAGCTGCGGTGGGACCTACGTCGAGGTCTTTGATAAATAGCACCTCCGCCGCGTCCTCCTTCTCACCCTTTCTGCGGTTCGTCTTTGGCCTTGGCACTGACACCCGGATGCTGTCGGTGAGCTGACGTGGGTTTGGGCCGAAGTCGTTCACGGGCACCAAGTTGAGCTGCTGCCGGGTTCTGGTGGTGGCCGCCGCCTTCTTTTTGGGGACCTTGCCTAACCATGGTAGCGGTACTTCTTCGAGGTGTAGCACAGCTTCGTTGGGGTGAGAGATCCGCGGGTCTGAAAACAGCGAAAAATACACCAAATAATCGGATCAAAGCTCAAAAGCAAGGCAAATTCTGTCATGCACGCTCGCATACCATCATTTTGATACGCGGGCATGCCAAAAAAAAAAAAATTTAGAGAGTTAATATTTAGCATGAAATAAATATTTAGCCATTATTTGAGGGGACTAGAATTAGAGGGGACTAGATGTAGTTCAAAAATTATTTGTGAAATAAAAATAATATAATATACATCTAGCCATATTTAGTTCACAAATTCTAGTCCCCTCTAATTTAATAAAAAACATATTTAGCCATTATTTGATTATGCATCGTGAATGACCCATACACAAGTTTTTTTTTTATTTGAGAGTTTAAGCTGTACATGCATGTAAGTTATAGCTTGTTATATTAACAATGCTCATATAGATATTTCGGTGCGTTTTGATTTGGAGAGTTGGCTGAACATTTTAAACGCTGCATGTGAAGCTGCTATAAATATACATCTAGATAACATAATTTAAGCATACCGACATAATATATATATTTATATATAAACTAAATACCTCTGCAACGTGAGTGACCCATACAAATTTTTTTTTTTTATTTGAGAGTTGCAGCTGTACATATATTATTATATTCATCTGGATAGATATTTAACATATTTATATACATTGGGGTGCACAGGTGCATTGAAGATGTTGATATTTCAGACTACGTCAATGAATGGAATAAATGTTTGTGGAATCGAGATGTCTAAGTAAAGCTAATGTATCTCTGGATTAGAAATGGCCGGAAGAAAACCGCGTCTCACGTTTGACTTCTTAACGCGGCACTAGAAGCCGTTGTGCATGGCCAGGCCTGTATAGAGCACTAGAGCCGTTGTGCATGGGCGGGCTGGATGTATGGGGCCGTCTTGTAATGCATAGGAGTGTAACTAAGATGCCAGCCAGAGCCCTTTTCTTTCTTATTAAGTTACTAGTTGGTAAACTTTGTGACGTTTTCAACTTCATCCCCCACCCCCAAGAGAAATTTTAGAATGCTCGGAATATTAGTTTCGTCACTTATACCACAACGGAACTTGTGTTTAAATATATTTTTTAAAAAGTTTCAAACTACAGTATTTTTCGTAAAAATAAAATATATAATTTATGATCAAAATAATTTCAAAAATATCATAAGATATTTCAAAAATAATTATAAAGAATATTTATATAAATATTTAGTAATTTATATGTAATATTTTTGTCTATTTATTATATGTGTTATTTGACTTATTTTAAAAATATTTAATTAAAAATTGAAGTATTTTATTTTTCCGAATAATTTTGTAGTTCATATTTTTGTTTAAAAAAAAATATCTCTAGCTACGAATTTTAGTAAATTTAGCATAAGTATCTAAACTTGCACCAAGAGCGCTGTAAAATTGCCCACCCCCAACCCTTTGTTAGAGATATCAAAGCGAAGGCCACCGACTTATACCCGAAATTTAATTACACAGCAAAGGTGTCATTGTTGTTAAGAAACAAAATTAGTTATTAAAGCAAAATTCTTTTCTTTGTTAGAAATTTTAGTTACTAGATATTTTTTTTATCATCATCAAAAAATTATGTCCCTAATTGATTTATTTTTTAATAACCATTATAATAGATAAATCTACAAGTAATACCAATTTATATTCTTCCAATCAGAGAGTTATAAAATTTTAATCTTGACAGCTTCAAAGACCGCTAACACTCTTTAAAGAGTATAAAAAGAATAAATCACTCATCCTTATATGTGGTATTTTTAAAATCAAACGTAAGATCTGCACTACAAAAAATAAATGTCCCAGTTACATAAAATAAATGTCCCAACTGCCTCTGGTCGCTAAACTTTTATACGTACTTCATCTTTATATCTGATCTACAACATTAATGCCAGTTTTAAAAGCTATTGAATGCAGGGAGATAGATACCTCAATCTGACGTAATAATAGATAATACGACACACGGATATAATACCGACATTTTTTAGAATTATTCATTCATACATACATTTTATCAAAATCATTGCGGTAATCTTAATTAGCAAAAGTTGCTAAATGTAACAGATGATTCATGCAGTCATACAGACATTTTATCAAAAATATGATGAATTGTTGGAATACGCAAAAGTTTGCGATATAAAATTACAAAATTCTAAGGATTGTAACAAACAATTCCAATTTGGATCATCAAAATAGAGGTGATGTTCATTCTGTGGGAATATATCGATGGGAAAGAAATATTCGGAAAAATTCAAATCAATGACATTAAATTAGCAAGTCCTTGGTTTTTTTTTTTTATCTAGAGATTATTGTGTATAGTCTTTTATTTTTCATAGTTTACATATTAATTTTTAAAAACGAAAAAAAAAAAAATGATGGTGCGTTGATGCATGCGCACGGTCACATTAGTGGTTTTATATTTTCGAAAGCTGATACGTAAACTCCTAGAAAGGAATTAATAAGTAATTAACCCTTTTACCTATACTGCTCGACCTCCAAGAGATCTTCCTCTTCACAATTTCACGTTTAGCATACCAGTATCCTCCAAACCATCCCCAAACTATAAACACTACTACTGTACACGAATTAAGTCCGTAAATTCATTCTCCATTTTGATTTATATGATTATGGTTCAATTTATTTTTCTCTCGATTCAATTCAAAATTTAAATATAGATATTTCTGAATTAAGTACTAAATTGCACAAAATATTTCTGCAAAACTTTTTATTGTGAAAAAAAATATATAGCCATTATCTATAATATTTAAGCGGAAGGGGGGATTGCTACATTGCACGCCCCCTCATATATATATATATAATTAAAATAATATATTAATTAATAATAATTAGCTGTATATATATATTATCTTAATTTTTTTAAAATATTTTATTTTTAAATAATTAAATATTTTTAAATATATTTTTTAAATTCAAAAAAAAAAAAAATTCACACGCATCGCGGGTGATGTTTCCGCTAATCTAACACAAAAGAGGGAGAAAAAAAAAGTAAAGAGAGAAATAAAACTTTTGGGGGAATGGCATATCAGCCCCCTCAAAGTTTTTCCATGTTTGACAAATAGGGTGCAAAACCGGCAGCAAAAAGAAAGCTGGGGATTTCAATCCGTGGACCCCACAAATTTTTATTTTCGTGAAATTGACGAGAATTTCAGAAAAAATATCAACTTTTTGATGAATTTTCAATTATGTACAGGCCAATTTGATGTTAAAAAAATAATGGTTGTTTTATTTGAATTTTTTTTGTACATCTCTAAGGCCAATTATGTACAGGCCAATTTTTTTTTTCCATAATTATCAAAAAATAAGAGAATGTAAGTGTCCAAAGTCTTTCACAAATAGCATGCACAATTCTTCTAGCTAGTGAGCTCAAAAGTCACCCGTGGGCCTTCTTTTTTTAGCTTGATATGTTACAAGTGGAGTTGGAGAAGGATCTCAAGCTCGAGTCGAAACTCAACTCAGGCTCAAACTTGCTAACTTTAGGTAAGCTGTGCAAAGCCTATGTTAGCTCGACCTTGGATTTGCGCCCACATTGCACTAGATTGCTAGATCCCTTACGATGTGGTACGCACGTGACTTGGTCGTCAAAGAATTTGAATTACCGGCAATGATTCACAATGATGCTTCATATTTCTGTAGAATGCTTTAGTTTATGAAAGCTAGGAAGCAACTTCAATGGTTCCAACAAAGAATCATAAATACTTTGGATTTCCATTTATATTTTTATTGTACATTATAAATTTGAGCTTAGCATTCTTCACTTTATAAATATATACGTTTTTTTTTTATTTTGAATGGGTTGTGCGATATCATAAAATTTGAGGTAATGCAATTTATTTATTCTTAGTTTTGTAGAGTTTGTCTCAAGAATATTAATGACTATTGTTATGGTTATGCATATGAGATCTCTCACTATGATATATGCAAGGTTTTTGCTATAAACCTCAAAAAAATCACACAAAAAATTATACAAGCTCACGTGCCACATATTTAAGACATTCACATTGGACACACGTATCCGTACTTATGTATTCTTTGATATTTTTAATTGAATTTTTTTTGAGAGAATACCATTATTATATAATATTGACACTATATATTAGTAAACAGTAAAATTCAGTGCCACATTAAAAAATTTTTTTTGTATTTAAAGTTAAGATAAATTATTATTGTTTAAATTTATCTCAAAAAAAAATATTATATTATATATAATTTTTATTATATTAAACTATAATTAAATATTTAATATAAATTATTTATTATTATTATATTCAAGTTGTATGGGATTTTATGTTTGAAAGTTACTGATATATATATATATATATATATATGTGTGTGTGTGTGTGTGTGTGATATCTTTGTTTCCGTGTATGTTTAACTTTCTAAGTTCATGTGCACTTTGGTACGCAGAATAGTTGCTCGACAAATAAGAGCTCATCATGATGCCTACTTCAGTACTCTTTCGGGCATGTGATTCTCATTAAACATTGGGAGATTTTAATATCGGCTCATCTATATTTGCATTTGACGGGTAAGTCATTTATTTTATTCTTTAATTTTAATATTGTAAAATATTTATTTAATAAAATATTTAACATAAAAATTATAAAATTTTTGGAAATTTTTTTAGAAAAATATTATTGTGTTGGTATCTGTTTAATTTCTAGGTTCATGTGCACTTTGGTACACAGAATAGTTGCTCGACAAATAAGAATTCATCATGACGCCTACTTCAGTACTCTACCCTTCTTGGGCATGTGATTTTCATTAAACATTAGAAGGCTTCAATATCAGCTCTTCTATATTTTATTTGACGAATAAGTTTTGTATTTTATTTTTTAATTTTAATATTCAAAATATTTATTAGATATAAATATTTTAAAAAATATTTAATATAAAAAATATAAATTTTTAAAAGATCCATAATTTTTATATTAAACTATTTTTTAAAAACTACTTATAAAATAAATATTTTGCGAATCAAAATTTAACGGATTAATATATTAATTTTAAAATCCACTAACACTTTTAAGTTCCAAAATATATATTTAAAAATATTTTTTTAAAAAGTTAAAATAAAAATTATAAATCTCATTAAAAT
Organism: Xerophyta viscosa; assembly: GCA_002076135.1. Classification (NCBI taxonomy): domain Eukaryota; kingdom Viridiplantae; phylum Streptophyta; class Magnoliopsida; order Pandanales; family Velloziaceae; genus Xerophyta; species Xerophyta viscosa. Next base: position 1,195,127 of record MJHO01000068.1, read on the forward strand.
TTATAATTTTTATGTAAAATTTTTTTCTACGATGGTCAAAATTACTTAGTACGAATGTAGAAAGAGAGATAGATGGAGAGAAATTTTAGCAATCACACTCGTAAGGTTTATGAACCAACAATTTTAGCAATCAAACTATCGTGAGGAGTAGTGGGATGACTAACGTCACTTAGGAGCTTGACACTGTTTATTTATATAATCTATAGAAAATCCATTGCCTATTATATCTGAAGTAAAAAATCATATTTTATATATATTATATGATTTGTTTCTTCAGAGAGGGTACGTAACCACTAATGGACTCGCCGGTAGATTCAGAAATTTATATGAAGCACTTTCACAAGAAATATTGTAAAACTCTTATACATATATTATATATATATATGATTTATTCACCAAACGAGAATAAAAATACAACTTAAGCCCTTACCAATTACTACTGCTGATCATTAGACAGTACAACATACGATTTCTCACCCCAAACTTCCATTGAAATTACAGAACACATAAACAAAGCCCGACAATAATTACGATTAATTAGTAGATGAAACAGGTAATTCTCCATGTGATGCAATAAATCATGCTATGGTGTTGGTGTCGGTTTGGATGAGTTTGATCTGGAGTCCACCGACAGTGACATCGCCGTGGGCAGGGACGAGAGTAACGATCAATTTCTCGGCGTTCTCTGCGGAGAGATCCTCCAGCACCCCAGTGATACCAAGTTTCAGCTGGGTCTTCTTGCCACCAGCCTTCTTCTCGTGCGGCAGCTTGACGAAACTGCCGACGAACTCGCCGTAGTCGGGGGCGGCGAGTTCTCCGACGGGAACGTTGATTTAGACGTCGAAGCGAGCTGCCTTGACCGACATCATGTCCTTGAGCGACGCTACCTTCCACCTTGTCCTCTTTCTCTCTTGCTGCGGTTCGTTCTCGGGCCTCGGTACCGAAGCGCGGATCACATTTCGGAACAGAGCCCTCGGACTTGACCCGAACTCCTTGACGGCACCGGCTCAGCTGCTGGTTGGTCTTTGTCACAGCGGAGGCCTTCTTCTTCGGCACCTTGCCCAGCCACGGCAGCGGCTGTTCTTCGTAGGTGTAGCAAAGCTTCGTGGGGTTGAAAGAGTCGCGGGTCTGTGTACATAATTCTTCCATCAGCAGTGTACAACAAATACGATACAATACAACAAATACGATTCAAAAAAAAAAGAAGCAAACATTCAGATTCTGTATGTTATAGAAGACGAGACAAGGAAAGAAAGCGACATTAACACTGCCAAAATGTAACTTACCTTGACTTTGACGACCTGCCCATCCTCATCGTAGAATATGTATGTAGCGTCGAGCCAATCCGGATCGTTGAACTCGACCTTTCCACCACGCAGGTTGCGGTAGACCTGCCACAGCCGATCGACGTTGGCGTGGAGGACGTAGAAGGAGCAGTCACGGCCAGCGGTGGCGAAGCTGCCCATGTCAATGTGCGGCGTAGCCACTGGACCCACCCACTGGTGGAACGCGTTATGGATCACCTCGAGCTGCCCCATGCCAGCATATGGAGCAACCAGATCGCCACCGCGTGCGGGATCACCCATGAACAGCTCAGGCAGCGCCTTGCTCTCGATCATTGCCTTCCTCATGTAGTCAAGGTTGGCCTTGATAAGATCTTGACCTGACGCTCCGGAACCGGCCTCGTCGGTGTATCTGTACTTGTAGTCAATGATGGCAGGAGGTAGTGGTCCTTGTTTCTAGTGGGGTTGTACAGCGGGGAGTTTTCGTCGATGAAGATCTCCGGGAGCATCATCCCGTCGGGGTGGTCGAAGTTCCAATACGGGAGTGCGAAGGTATCGTCGTCGATGAGCTTGCCGAGGATACGCTCGAAGAAGTGCAGGTAGTAGCGGTGCCACGGGAGGAAGAGCCAACTAAAGTGCACCTGGAGTGGGTTGTTCGAATTTGCCTGGTTGTAAGCATCGTTGCAGTAGGCGCAGTGGATCTTGGCCTGCTGGTAGAAGTTTCGTGGGTCATCTTCCGGCAGCGCCTTCATTTTGGAGATGGCGTCCTTGTACTTGGACATGTATTCTTCATCGTCATGCACCAGATGAGCGGGACGCCGCACGCGAAGAGCGGTCCTAGGAAACGGATAGTCGACGATGTTCATCTCTTTGCCGGTGTACGGCGGGCAGCACTTGAGGAGATCGGTGCCGGGAATTGCAGTCTCAATGTTGTTTTCTACGGCTCTAGGTTTGCATGTGCTGAGAGACGGCGGCATGACCGGGTTAGCCATGGCCGAGTTCCCTGCCGAGGCGCCGTACAAGCCGCCCATGGCGAGCAGCACATCACGGCGATCGAGCAGCAGGCGGGACTTCTCAGCGTCGTTGCCATCGCCGCCGGTGCTCTGCTGCTGGCAGCGCACGCGGGGGAGGCCTCCTGGAAGGCGCAGAGCAACGAGCTCCACTCGTTAAAGCACACCGGGATGTCCCCGCAGAACCGCAAGCATCCGACCACTGAACACGACTAAGACGCAACGGGAAAGACCACCGTGCCTGACCAAACGGCAATCCACACCGCTGCGAGCGTAGCCCGTAAGCGCGATTGACCCTTACACCCCTTGAAAAGACACGTGTAATGCTAACAGTAATTCCGCGCGGTAAATAGGAGCTACCATATTATCCTTAATCTTCCTGTATAATAAACGTCCACCTTAACAAGCCTCCAAGAAGGGGTAGAGACTCGAGGTATAATACTTGTATCCACAGAGAACAGTGACAGGTAGTGAGACCTTGATGACCGGGCGCTCTTCTCCGTGTTTTGTGATCACTCTGGTCGAGGAGGGTTGTTCCAGCGTAAAACGTTGGTCTCCCTTAATCGCTCATTTATTAAATTTACTCCCTGTATCATGTCACACGTCTACTTCCGTACCCCAAGAGGCCGACCAGAAGGAATCAACGTAGCAGTTCGTCAATCCCATCCGTTGGTGAGGATAAACCCATCAGACATTCACTCTGCTGCTGGCAGCGCACGCGGGGGAGGCGGTGTGTTCTCAGGTCGCGTGATGGGTTGCTCTCTCGGAGGGGACCTTTGTTGTTGAGTGACTTAAGAAAGCTAATATTGGCAGCAGTTGAAGCCATATTAGTAAACCTTAGAGATTAATAGAGTAGCTGAAAGGAAAACGCCGGACGTGATGCGGCGCTGAGTTGAATTGCGCTGTTGGCTACCGATCTGGTGCTCTATTTATAGGCAATGTGCGGCCTGATCTGACGGAAGAGAAAAATAAATATCATGCCGTGTGGGGTTAATTATGAATATTGTAGTTGTTGGAATTATTATAACTCATTTATCTCTTAAGAAAAGCTTTTCTTTTATTTCATTTTCAAACTCAGAATTTATCAACATCTCCAGTTTTTATATTCTTCATCTTGGCATTTCTGTAATATATGCAAAGTAAAAAAAAAATCATAGTTATTTGTTATATATGACACAGTTATTTGCAACATCACTTTTAGTTAAAACTTCTTACACCTTATCTTCTAATTTAATATATAAAACATTACTTATCTAAAATTTAAAAACATTTACTCAACTTCTTTGTTCACTTAAAAATCATTTATTTTTGTACTATTAAAGATGTTTTTTTAACAAATCTTTTTTCAACTACAACACTGTTAAGTTGGCGTTATAATTCTAAATAATGAATTATCTCATATATATATATAATAATTATTATAAATATATTACTTTTTTAGTGCTACTCAATTTCAATTTGTAATTATTAATATGAATCTGTGATTTAGTACAAATTTAGTAAAGATGGAGACCCGCTAGATTGTGTAGGTTATTGCTGTATAAATATATATATATATATACATAGGTTTGGCATGAGAATCCTCCAAGCCATCCCCAAACTATAAACACTACTACTGTACACGAATCATAAATACTTTGGATTTCCTTTTATATTTTTATTGTAGTCTTTTATTGTACGTTATAAATTTGAGCTTACCATTCTTCACTTTATAAATATATACCTTTTTTTTATTTTGAATGGGTTGTGCGATATCATAAAATTTGAGGTATTGCAATTTATTTATTCTTAGTTTTGTAGAGTTTGTCTCAAGAATATTGATGACTATTGTTATGGTTATGCATATGAGATCTCTCACTATGATATATGCAAGGATTTTGCTATATATTTTAAAAAAATTACACAAAATTACACAAATTGACGTGGCACATATTTAGAACATTCACATTGGACACACGTATCCGTACTCAGTGGCGGATCCAGGAATTAAGTTAAGTGGGGTCAGAAAAAATAAATAATATTTTATGATAATACAATAATAAGATTAACTATTTTAATATCATATCAATTCAGAAAATTAGTAAATATTTTAATTCTGAACTACAATATAAAATAGTTCAAAATATCTACGAACAAACACCTCAAAATATAAATTCAAACTCTACATTTAATCGTAATAAATACATAAAAAACTAAGTAAAAATTATGAAAAAAGATCAAATTTAATTAAATAGCAAAATCAAACTTTAGGATGTTCGTAGGTATTTTAGGGTGTTCGTAAATATTTGTATGTATTATAGAATATTCTGGAGTGTTTAATAAATATTCTGGGGTGTTTGTAAGTATTCTTGAGTATTCTAAGGTGTTCGTGAATCTTCTAAATAATTATGGAATGTTTTGAAATGTTCGTGAGTTGGATATTCGTAAGTATTTGTAATGTTATAGATAATTTTATATACAAATTCTAAAGAATTTTAATATTTTTAATTTTTGAATAGTAAAAGAACTACCATATAATACATTAACACACACACACACACACACACCACACATACATATATATATATATATATATATATATATATATATATATATATATATATATGTACACCCAAAATGATTTGACCCCACTTGGTATACTCTAGATCCGCCCATGTCCGTACTTATGTATTTTTTTGATATTTTTAATAGAAATTTTTTTGAGAGAATACCATTATTATAATATTGATAATATATATTAGTAAACAATATAATTCAGTGCTGAATGTAAATTTTTTTTTTTTTTTTTTGTATTTTAAAGCTAAAATAATATTGTTTAAATTTTATCTCAAATAATAAAATATTAGATTATATATAATTTTGATTATATTAAATTATAATTAAATATTTAATATAAATTATTTATTATTATTATATTCAAGTTGTATTGGATTTTATGTTTGAAAGTTACTGAATTATATATATATATATATATATGTCTGTGTGTGTGTGTGTATGTGATATCTTATTTCCGTATATGTTTAACTTTCTAGGTTCATATGCACTTTGGTACGCAGAATAGTTGCTCGACGAATAACAGCTCATCAGAATGCCTACTTCAGTACTTTATTAGGCATGTGATTCTCATTAAACATTGGGAGATAATAGCAGCTCATCCATATTTGAATTTGAAGAATAAGTCTTTTATTTTATTCTTTAATTTTAATATCGTAAAATATTTATTAAAGTTTTTTTAAAAAAAAAAATTTATTATAAAAAAGACAAATTACTGTTCAGCCCCCCTAATTTTAGGGTATCGCGAATCAGCCCTTCCGAAACGCCACGTGGCGGCACGCGTGCGCCGCCACATCGACGGAAAAATCGGTTTTTGAGGGCTGAACAGTAAAAAACGAAAAATAGGGTGCTGAACAGTAATTTTTCTTTATAAAAGTTATAGGTTGTTTAGAAAATTCTTTAGAAAAATATTCTTGTTTCCGTATCCGTTTAAACTTCTTGGTTCATGTGCACTTTGGTAGGCAGAATAGTTGCTCGACAAATATGAGCTCATCATGAGCCTACTTCAGTACTCTCTTGGGCATGTGATTCTCATTTTTTTTTTTTTTTTGATGAAAAGACCAATAAAACTTAAACAGTAACAGGTGCTACATCATTTTCCATCACACTTTGCAAAAACAAAGGAACATCGACCCATTCTTTTCTATGTCGAATGGTTAGTCCAAATTGTGCAAGAGTGTGAGCAACCAGATTTCTCTCCCTTCTCACAAAATCAAAAGAGATAGATGTAAAATTGCCAGCCAGGAGCTTTATCTCTTTCACTAGTAAACCATAGGCAGACATTGATTCAGAGTTGCTGGAAAGCTCTGCCACTACAATTGCAGAATCTGATTCCACTTCCAAGTCAAGAAAACCCAGCTGTAAGGCTCTCTTTAGTCCTTCTTTGAAAAGACGCACTTCCACCGTATAATTTTTTATAGCAATTTTAATGTTAGGGAAGAGCGTTTTTTCGAAAAACGTTTTTCCAGAGGGAAGAGCGTTTTTTCAAAAAACGCTCTTCCCCTTGGTGAGTCAGCAAGGAAGAACGTTTTTTCAAAAAACGTTGTTCCACGTGGCAATGACGTGGCGCGTCGGACCTTAGTTTGGCAAATAACTTTTTAATAATATTATTTTAATAGTTTTTTATTAAAAAGTAATATTTAAAAAAAAAATTCCAACCTTAGATCGATGTCTCCCAAACAAAAACAAAGACAAATAAAAAGGAAAGAAAGAAAGAAAGAAAGAAAGAATTTGGAGCATTTTAGGAGCACTGCTACATTTATAGAATTTATCTCCCAATTAGCAGATGATAATGATTTTTTTTCTAGATAACGAGACAAGACATTTATTCGACACTTATGAGATTATTCAATGAATCATAATTTTCTAATTACTTATTGTACATTGGTAAGAGAATAAAATTTTATGCATACACAAACTATAATGTTAAGTGTAAATATATATATGCCACAATCCTTAAAAAAAAAATTTGAAAAAATATTATATATATATATATATATATATATATATATATATATATATATATAATAGTTACACTCGTAAGGTTTATGAACCATCAATTTTAGCAATCAAACTATCGTGAGGAGTAGTGGGATGACTAACGGCACTTAGGAGCTTGACACTGTTTGTTTATATAATCTTTAGAACATCCATTGCCTATTATATCTGAAGTAAAAAATCATATTTTATATATATTATATGATTTGTTTCTTCAGAGAGGGTACATAACCACTAGATTCAGAAATTTACATGAAGCACTTTCACAAAAAGCATATTCTTTTGTACCTGAAAAGCTAGAAGAAATATTGTAAAAGGCTTATATATATATATATATATATATATGATAGATTTATTCACCAAACGAGAAGAAAAATACATACGATATCTCACCAATTACTACTACTGATTAGACAGTACGACATACGATTTCTCACCCCAAACTTCCATTGAAATTACAGAACACATAAACAAAGCCCGACAATAATTCGATTAATTAGAAGATGGAAACAGGTAATTCCCCATGTGATGCAATAAATCATGCTATGGTGTTGGTGTCGGTTTGGATGAGTTTGATCTGGAGTCCACCGACAGTGACATCGCCGTGGGCAGGGACGAGAGTAACGATCAATTTCTCGGCGTTCTCTGCGGAGAGATCCTCCAGCACCCCAGTGATACCAAGTTTCAGCTGGGTCTTCTTGCCACCAGCCTTCTTCTCGTGCGGCAGCTTGACGAAACTGCCGACGAACTCGCCGTAGTCGGGGGCGGCGAGATCTCCGACGGGAACGGTGATGTAGACGTCGAAGCGAGCTGCCTTGGGACCGACATCGATGTCCTTGACGATCAGCACCTCCACCTTGTCCTCTTTCTCGTCCTTGCTGCGGTTCGTCTTCGGCCTCGGTACCGAAGCGCGGATCACTTCGGACAGGGCCCTCGGACTTGACCCGAACTCCTTGACGGGCACCAGGCTCAGCTGCTGGTTGGTCTTTGTCACAGCGGAGGCCTTCTTCTTCGGCACCTTGCCCAGCCACGGCAGCGGCTGTTCTTCGTAGGTGTAGCAAAGCTTCGTGGGGTTGAAAGAGTCGCGGGTCTGTGTACATAATTCTTCCATCAGCAGTGTACAACAAATACGATACAATACAACAAATACGATTCAAAAAAAAAAGAAGCAAACATTCAGATTCTGTATGTTATAGAAGACGAGACAAGGAAAGAAAGCGACCTTAACACTGCCAAAATGTACAAATAACCTTGATTTGACGATCTGCCACCAATCCTCGATTCGTAGATATGTAATGTAGCGTACGAGCCAATCCGATCGTTGAAACTCGACCTTATCCACCAAGCAGGTTCGGTAAGACCTTGCCAACAAGCGATCAGACGTATGGCGATGGGGACGTAGAAGAGAGCATCACGGCCACGGTGGCGAATGATGCCATAGTCAAATGAATGACAGGCTAAGGCACTGGACCCACCACTGTGAAGAACGCGTTATGGATCATCGACTGTCCCCATGCCAAGCATAATAGGAGCAACCAGATACGCCACCGCGTGCGGGATTCACCCATGAACAGCTCATGCATGCCCTGCATCTCGATCATTGCCTTCTCCATGTAGTCAAGTTGGCCTTGATAAGATCTTGACCTGACGTTCCGGAACCGGTCACGTTTGTGTATCCGTACTTGTAGTCAACGATGGCAGGGGGGTAGTGGTCCTTGTTTCTAGTGGTGTTGTACAGCGGGGAGTTTTCGTCGATGAAGATCTCCGGGAACATCATCCCGTCGGGGTGGTCGAAGTTCCAATACGGGAGTGCGAAGGTATCGTCGTCGATGAGCTTGCCGAGGATACGCTCGAAGAAGTGCAGGTAGTAGCGGTGCCACGGGAGGAAGAGCCAACTAAAGTGCACCTGGAGTGGGTTGTTCGAATTGTTGGCGCTGGGTTGTGAAATGCATCGAATAGCAGATAGGCGCATGTTTATTCTTGGCCATGTTGCGAATGAGAAAGTATATTACGAAGTGGGTCATCTGGTACGGCTCAAGACGCCTACATTTCTTGCGAGCATGGACGATCCTTGCTAACTTGGACATTGAATATATATCGTTACATCGTAAGCACCATGAACTCAGGCGGGACCCAGCACGGAGCGCCTCGAAGAGCTCGATACACTTAGGTAAACTGTATTTTATCTGGCTTCTCGCACGATGTTCATCATCTTTGCCGCGTGTACGGCTGCAGCACATGCAGGGAGATCGGTTGCGGAATCTGCCAGTCTCATCTATGATTGTTTTCTATCGCTCAGTTACGCCAGGATCTTGCTATGTGGTGAGAGACAGCGGCGCAGATGTTACCGGCAGATTCAGTCCCTGCCAGCTTGCCTATGCACGATCGGCGCCGCTGACAAGCGCCCACTGGGCGGCATGCCTACTATACGGCTGACTCGAAGTCAAGCAGGCGGTGAGGCTTCAAATGCTGCCCAATATTAGCATTTCTTCTCTAGCACTGCGTCGCTACCACTCAGCACAGCACGGTGCCCTCCTTCCTGGACTGGACAGGCGGCCACGAGCGGGGGACGCCGGTCTGTACGTCGTTCTCAGCCTCAGAACCACACGGCCTCCCTCCCGCGATGGGGTTGTCCTCTCGGGCTGGCCACTTGGTCATGTGGGCTGACTATAAAGCAAACCCGGCGTCAATATTGCGGCGAGATCAGTTGATAGCCAGTATGCAAACCCTCTGAACAGCCTAAGAAAACGCCGGACGTGATGCGGCGCTGAGTTGAACTGCGCTGTTGCCTACCGATCTGGTGCTCTATTTATAGGCGATCTGCAGCCTGATCTGACGGAAGAGAAAAATAAATATCATGCCGTGTGGGGTTAATTATCATTATTATTGGAGTTGCTGGAATTATTATAACTCATTTATCTCTTAATAAAAGCTTTTCTTTTATTTTCAAACTCAGAATTTATCAAAATCTCTAGTTTCTATATTCTTCATCTTGGCATTTCTGTATATGCAAAGTAAAAAAGAAATCATAGTTATTTGTTATATATATGTCACAGTTATTTGCCACATCACTTTTATTTAAAACTTCTTACACCTTATCTTCTGATTTAATATATAATATATTACTTACGTAAAATTTAAAAAGCATTTACTGAACGTCTTTGTTCACTTAAATATCATTATCTGTGTACTATTAAAGATATTTTTTTAACATATCTTTTTCAACTACACCACTGTTAACTAAGTTGGCATTATAATTCTAAAGAATGAATTATCTCATTTGACCTTAGTTCTATTCAGAAAATTTGAACTTGACATCGAGTGGAGCTCGAATCGTAAAATAATCTTAATATAATAAAATTTAAATAAAATAAAAAAAATATTTTGTGATAACGAAATGTTTATATTCGACCGTCTAATTAACCAAATTTGAATTCGTTGTGTTTATATTCGGCCGTCTAATTGTACTCGAACTCGAGCCTGTAAGCACATCCGGCCTATTTTCACCCCCTATTTGAAGCAGAATGTAAAATGTGTACTTATTTTTCACTTGCTCTTGGGCTAAGCTAGTTTTCACCCTATTCGAAGCAGCACGTGAAATGTTGACTTAAATTTTAGTTGCTTGTTCCAGATAATAATGCTGCAGCATTGGCGGTCTGCCCTCGATTCAACGGCCGTTTAATAGCCGCACTGTATTTTTTTTAATACAAACTTTCGTAACAATAAACTATAAATTTGAAATATAATATATTTTCAATTTTAATTTAAAATTGAATTAGTCTAACAAACTTCTACAAGTTATAACTCACAAAAAATACGCATTGTGCACCGGTTAGACTAATCTGCAGGACAAAGTAATCTTGATATTACCGGGTCCGATCAGCATGGTACTTATGACAGACAACTATTTATCACCGACAACTATTCTTCCCTAATTCGTGTTTGACTTCAATACGAAAACGATTACGGGTAAATGATAAATGAGGTCCCCTTTCAAACTTGTTTTTAACTCAATCTCCATAACTCTCATAATATATTATAGGTTTAGAAACAATGTATCATAATATTTAAGATGAATATTCCATACAAATTGTAATTATTGTTAATAGTATGCTATCGTCCGAGTGTGATTTCGGTCTATTAATAAATATTCAAAATTTAATTTGGCTAAGAGTAAAAGCTAAATAAAATGGAGAAAGATGAAGACAATTTTAAGTTAAGATCCTAGAAAAAGATAATATAAAAAATTATAGAAAATTATGTTTCAGTCCTTGCAAATCAACATTTGTTCTGTTCAACTTTCGGAAACAAAAAAAAATGCACCGACATGGTGCGCATCGCACGTGGCCACGTCGGTGTGAAAGCAAAAAAAGTGTAAGAATCAAGGGGCGGAAATTTAATTCTCCCAAAAAATTACGGACGATTTCGTAAGCCAACGCAATAATGTCATTAAAATTTAAGAAATTACAAGAACTCTCATTTTTGTCCTCTGTCAAGATCTAAGACACATTAGATTACAATTCACTCAAGCGCACAACTAAATTTGACACAATCTGCTGAAAGTCTCATTTCTCTAAGGGTGCTCTCGAGTGTATGTAGTTGAAAATTTCGTATACAGTGCTTTGGATGATCTTTTATAGAAAACGCTAGGCCCACGCTTGCCTCGTGACTGTAGAAAATTAGTGGATTTGACGATAATCATAGGTTGACTGGTCTTGTTTGTGCCACATTAGCTCCCACGTTCACTGATGAAGAGCGTAGTGTATAACTGACTGCTCTACGTTTGCGTGATAATTACGTAGCTGATTTGGTCTCCACTTATTCAAGACCCTCTAGCTTGGTTATTGTCGAAGCCTCGGTTGAGTCTGGAACGACGTCGGACCTCGGTATCGGTCTCGGGTGACTGATGCTAGCTAATGGATAGACTTCGGACGTTTTGTCTGGACCACGGTTCGATCCAACGTGTCTGCTAGATGTCGGGCCGAGATCAGTCTCGGCCTGGTGATCCCGAGGTTAAGGCCTCGGGTCGATCTGCGGTGTTGGTCAGCGGTTGAACTGAAGTCGGTTTCGGACGATCTCAGGATACGCGAATGGACACCTTGGCGGTATGTGCAACTCGGTCATATAAGATATTTGGACTCTTTTTCTTATCTGGTTGTCAACTCTTCTATTAATATGTGGCAGTAAAAATTTATACTATATCAACTATATTATTGTAATGTGTAAAGTATAACAATGCCATAAAATTAAAATTTGTAATATTATAAAATAATTTTAGCGATGTGAAACGGTAACTATAATATTATCAGTTAATATATTGATTTGAAAGAAAAACACAAGCAGAATTAAGCTCTGTCCAGATTTATAAGTTTTGGAAGGTTTTAACAGTAAACTTGTTCGAGAATCGAGATGTTCTTTATTTGAATACTATTTTTACGGTTTGGTATCCTGCTAAGTTTTTATTTTTTTTCTGTTTTTTATGCTCAATATTCAACAACTTAAGCAGGCAACAATGCAAATTCATCTATCATCATGAGGCGGTCAAAGCATCGACGAGGGATATGGGTTATTATTTATTCATTCATTCATTCAGAAAATGCTGGAGATCGGCTTTGATATCAAATTATTGGTGTTCCTGTAAGAAAGATATTTATGTTGATTTAGTCCAGCATATCTGATTGAACACTCTGTCCTTTATTTTTTGCAAGAATTATATTATTTTAACTGAAACACGTTTTTGTGTCAACGTGACCACACGCGTTGCACGCTATGTCAGTATATTTTTTTATTTTTAGGACTGGATCGAACAAATATTAATTTATGGGGCTGAAATGTAATTTTTATTTTTTTTTCTCTTGTTTTTCTTTTTAAGATAAGCCAAGATGTTTAATCTTCTTTCCCATATACGGCATATATTATATTTCAAATAATTTGGGAGACTTTATTGAGATCCAAAAGATCTAACTAAATATGTTACATTTGTATTCATGTTTAAAAAAATTTTACACTTAAATTCAAAAAAAAAAATTAAAATCTTTTAAAAGAGGGTGTCAAAAGATATCAAAAGTGTTATAAACTATTAAAAAATTATAGTGTTATTTTTTAACACAAATATATCAAAATTTACGCCCAATTGTCAAAAATTAACATCAGAGAGTCATTATATTAAAGTATCGAATGTATCAGAAATTTATTAAAAAAATATTATAAATGTAAAAAAATGAGTTAAAGGATCAAAATACAAACAAAAATTTTGAGGGAATTTAAATAATGTTGAAACAATAAAGTGAGAATGCAGTGCAATTGTTCGTAATTTCAATCCAACTTATTTTTACCTATTTTTAAGTTTTAGCTTCTTTCATACATCTTTCAACCATTTATATCTAATAAATATATCTAATTGCCGCAATCTACCGGATAAAGTGGGGAACATATAAAGCAGGAAGCAATTTGGGGTGGAATGAATGAGATTGTGATATGGTTGCTGGCCCAATGTTAAGAGCTAATGCAACATTTCTTCATAAATATTATTTTTTAGGCAATTCTAATGTCACTGATATAAACTAGAATTATAGCAGTATATCAAAAGTTCTAATACTCCTAATGAATAGCAATATTCTATTTATTTCTATTCCGAAAATCCTATTTTTGGTTTAATTTTCATGAACATTAATTTGGTATTAATACGTTTTTAAAATAATATATTAAAATAACATGAGCTAATAGGACCTCTGGGAGCAATTGATTTGTCAACCAAATCTAGAATCCGATCATGTTTATCTATATTGCTTGTTATTTTCAGTACATTATTTCTTGCTTTGTTATTAATAGTCGCACACAAACGAGCCGCAATTTCTGATTTTTATAATTTCAATTTCCATATCACGTTTTAATTATATGCATGTGGATCACGCATGAGGGTGAAAGCTCATTAATTTTATACAGGGTAGGTCAGTGAAAGGTCAGTGTTTTTAATGTTTTCATAGTGCAATAATTTCAAATGGTTGGATCTTTTATTTTAGGAATAAAAATTATATGTATGTCGTCATTTTATCTCTAAATCTATCTCAACAGCTATATTGAATCATGTAGTCTGACATAACAACTATTTTAGTGGTGTGTTTAGTGTAACGTACTAAAATATATGCCTCATATTTTAAAGAATGCTATTTTTGTGAAAATTCCAACAGAAAAAAATTAACACAAAAAATACATAAGAACACCGTCACACCAGCACATATTTTTGCAAAGCAAGAATTTTTAATACCATACGATGATATGCAATGAAATGTTAGTACAGATGCAAAGAAAGTTGGACACAACAAATTCGCAAAACATGCGTCATATGAGGATACACTGATAAAATCTAATTTTTATATAATCAATAATGTCAATAATACGAATTCTTCATTGTTGCTATGCTGGATTGATAACTAAAATTTTGCCAATTTCTAAATAGGTAAGGGTGTCAACTAATCTCTCTCTAGCATTTTTTTGAACTTCCTCTTTTTCTTTGCCCTTAAAGTCTTTAAGATAGAGGTGCAATTACTTACCTATATTTGACATTGTAAAATCAACACAATCAGTTTTTTTTTTTCATTTTATCTTTAATAAATGTCACCTTGAATTTTTATCTACTTACCTTATTTCGAATTCTGTTGTCGATACAGTGACCGCAAATATATTATAATATCCTAATTTCAGCCATCATTATTAGCTAATATGATAATTTTTAACTGACTAACATAAAATACCATACAGTCTAACTGGCTTTCTAACACTATTTTTTCTCTTGTATAATCTTGTTTTATTTCAATGGCACCCCATATATTTGAAGTATGTTAGGCCTATGATTTAGAAGATGTAGTGCACATAATTTTTTATGATGCTTAAAAATATTTTAGAGTAGATGCACCTTGCATAGCTGCATTAGAAATTAGATGGTTGATTAAGTACTTAGTGTCTAAAAAATAAAATATACCACTATATATCAAATCTTCACATGCATCACCTTTATCCAAATAAATAAATAAATTGATTGTCACATCACTTAAGACCTAAACCGTATGAGCCATGTGATTGTCGGATTGTGATTAGATATATTAAAGTATGAATATTCATACTTGATGCGTAATTATTTATGAGATGTGAGTCACATTCGATGATATATATATATATATAGGAGATTATATATCTAGGGAGAAAAAAACTACTCATCTCTAATAAATTATACACAATTAATTTTCACCACACATATTTCGTGATTCGTACTATTTTTTTTTTAAATTTATAAAAAATATTAAAATTACAGATATACTTATCGTGATATATGGTCTTGATTGTGCTATATCATCATATGTAGTTTTTAGGGGTGCATCATAAAGTCCATCTAGGGATGTGATATGTTAGCCTTTGATAATGGAAATTGTCATACATTAGTCCGTCAAATTCTAAACCACCAAATCTACCCTGTCAATTTTGTATTTAATGGTTAAGAATAGAGATGTTGTGTAATGTTGGGTAAAACTATTTTTTACTGTCTGCTCTTTCGGGTCTATTGCTCACATCTCATAGCATAGGCACATCTCAAGAAAGAATATTCCTTTTCTCAAAAAAGAAAAAACAAAGAGTCTATAACTTAAAAAAAAAACTATAAACAAATATATAAGTACTTTAAAAAAAAAGAACAAAGATTGGTGTCTCTATTAATTTTCTATTCAAATTTTGTTTAAAAGAATATATATATATAAATATATATATTTGAGACTCTAAAAATTTATAGATAAAAAAAAATTCGATGATCTTAAAACACACATCTAATAATATTTTTTAAAATCATTTTAATATAAAATTAAAAAGTATATTAAAATATATTTTTATTTTAAAATACTTATAATTTTTTATTTGATATAGTTATATTAAAAAATTTAGGAAATTTATTTGGAGTATAGTAAAAAATCAGAAAGGGCTTTTGCATATCAACCCTTCTAATTTTATACGTTTACGTGTTTCAACATCTAAATTTTTTTTTTTTTCTGACATAATAGCCCACGTCCCATTATGTCGTATATTTCGTATTTTTATAAGTTAAAATGTGCGAGATGTTAAAAGATGGACTAATTTATAATTAACCAAAAGACAAGATAAAATGATTCGGCATATTTTCTGGATTGCCTCGAGGTACTCCGAACATGTGAGCGTGTTAGACAGACTGGACCGTCCTTATTAATTAAGAATAATAATAATAACAATAGATTGTCAAACATGCAATGAACATGCAAGTGAACGTGTCCGAGCGTAGGCCATATGTTTCATTGACCAATTGAGAAACATGTTTTATAAAATCATCGTTTTTAACGTTGGTTCAAAACTATTTCGAACCGACTTTAATTGATCAACATAAAAATCGATCAACTTGGCGTCGATGTTGGGCTGCATAATGACCATTATGAAGTTGCTGCATCAACTAGTCGTGTTGTTATATTGACTATAACTTTATTTGCCTTTAAAAAAAGAAAAGAAAATCGATTTGAAAAAAATAGCTATTTAGGTGCAGTAATAAATCTACTAAAATATTTACTATTATATTAAAATATATATACACTTTTTAAAAAAAAATATTATAATTTTTTAAATTTTTGGTTAAGATTTAGAATTTTTTATATAACTTTTTTAAAATATTTTTAAATAAACATTTTTAAACCTCTTAAATCTATTTAGAATATATCTTAGAAAAACGACAAATACAAAAATTATAAATTTTGTTAAAATCTACAACTTTTAGAGAAGGTAAGGGCTGATTCTCATATCTAAGGTTACTCAAGCAAGGGATTTAAAAATTTTTTTTTAAAACACTGCATTTCCTTTTTAGTTTTAAGTATATAAATTGATGTAATCTTTTCGTATTACTTATGTGGATGAATTGATAAATTTTTTTGGTGAATTTATAGGCTAGCATTTTTATTCTTAGGGAACTTCTCCATCAGTCCCTAAAGGGCCAAAAGTCTTCCAATTCAATCCTATGGTTTGTCGTATTCACTTTTAGCCTTATGTAATATTATTTTGACTATTATATAAGTATTTTTTGAAAAAAAAAAAAATTAACATATAAATTATTTTAAAAAAATTATAATTTTTATATTTAATATTTTTTTTAAAAAATATTTTTAAAAAAATATTTTATGACTTCAAATACTTCTAACTTTCGTATAGCTTGTTGAACGTTACTATACAGTACCCCCAATCATCTCCATTCGCACTGTAGAATACTTGTACCGTGGGATGCGTGAGATACAGGCAATATTTTAGGTACGATGTGATGGATTTGGTTGTGATTGTAGGAGAGGGTGATTTGAGGCACGATTTTCATAAGAATATTATAAATCAAGGGTAAAAGAGTTGAGCTAGATCCGGATAAAGAATTAAGGTCATTTTTTAGATTTTTTTAACATCAAGTTCGATTTCTATTATATATTTTGATAAAAAATATAGCAAAATAATAGTTATTTCTGACTAATATTTATTAAAATTTGAACTCTAGTTTATCATTTATGAAAAGCAGTTTGTAATCGCTTTTTCGTATTTAATTCTGCTAATTAATCTATCTTCCGGTATCTTCAGTGAGTGCACTCATAATGCTTAGCCCTAAACAAACTCGAATTTCTGAGTAGATATTTTGAGTCTACAAAATTTTAATAAATTGATGGATTAATTTTAAAATCTACTAAACTTTTAAAGTTTCAAAATATTTACTTAGAAACTTTTTTTTTTAAAAAGTAAATATAAAAATTATAGATAATACAATTTTTGTAATTAAAATTTCTCTAAATTTTTTTTATTAATAGTAAATATGCTATTGCACGAATTAAGAGATAATCGCTGATTGACAACAAATTTAAACTTAATGAGGGACTAATTTGTAAGATTTTCAAACTCAATATTTGGTATGTATACAATTATCGCTTTTATCTATTAATCCATTAAAAGTCGCCTTAATGGCAGTCAACAACCAAACCAACAGCACTTATATTATAGATATTAACGTGATAAAAGAATTTCATCTGAAGTACGGAAGCAACAACGAATTCACAGCATCTGCGCCGAATAAACTACGGAAATTCAATAATTTTGAATGAAATAATTTGTTTTAATAAAAAAAAAAAGGTCACTTTGGATGAGCAGGTGGTCACTGTTTGAGCTGTAAAGCTATCTTTTCTTCCATTTCTATAGTGGATATATAAATCATATCATTGAAGATTGATTTATGGATGTTGGGGAAATTAAATGCACCTTTTCAATAGCGGCTGTCGCCCAACAGCTTTAGTAGCCAAGCACAAGCACTGTCCTCACTCCTCTGAGGACATCAACTTGCTCCTACTCCATTATTGTTGACCTCCAATCAGTGGCTAGAGCCATATTTTTTTTTAAAAACGGTTCAAAACATCCGCAGTAAAAATTTTTATTCAGATATTATAAAAAAATTATTTATTATTAAGATAAATTTAAATACACAACTTCATAACAGTCAGGACAGCAATAATAAAAACATAAATAATAATAAAGTTACAAAAATAGTACAACAGTAATAAATTTAGTTGACAACAAAATTACAATAATAAAATATAGTTGTAAATTATAATGGTTGAAAATTATAAATTATAAATTATAATAATTGAAATATAGATAGATGGCAGCTATAAAGATTGAAATATAAAAAAAAAAGCTATAATAATTGAAACAGAGGTAGATGGTAACTGTCGGCGTCGATTTAGGAATTAGAAATTGGTATAGTCAGGTAGATGGTAATTTCTAAAAAGTTGACTATGCATGAGGTTGAAAAGAAATTTAGTTTTTAGACTGATTTTTTTAAATTATAGGGGTGGTATAAATGCAGACCATATACTTTGATCCATGGTTTGACGGTTCGGTGTCGCCATTTGGCGGCATCGGAACGGCCGAAACGGCTGTTTCGTTTCGGTCGGCACATTATGTTTTTTTTTTTTTTTTTTTGTAATGAGTATCATCATGTTTATTAATGTGATATGTGGGAATATTATTTTCAAACAACACACGAGGTAGATTTATATGATTTATGTTTCGTTGATATCAACCACACCAACACTCAATATAGTAATAATTTATGATATGTGATTTGAATTTTAACAAATGAATGATACTTCTTATTATTTAATTTTCATCATTTATATAATAAATTTTATAAAAATATATAATTGTACGATTCGGCACGGTCGGCACGTCTCGAGATCTGAGTTTACTGAAACTCGAAACGGCACGGCACGGTAAACTTTACTTTGATCCCGTTTTATATTCTTATTCTCTATACCTACAACTTAAAAAATACTTACATATATTATTTGAAGATATTTTTAATATAAAAATTATAGATTTTGATTAGTTATACAAATTTTATATTTAAATTTTTTTCAAAATATATTTTTAGATAAATATTTTGGGGCTTCAAAATTTTAACAGGTTAAAAAAAAAGTTTTTAAAACTTATTAACTCTTTGGATCCCCATAACATCTATATTAAAGCTTATTTGAAAAAAAATTAATATAAAAAATATAAATCTAATTAAAATTTATAATATTTATATTTAATTTTTTTTTAAAAAAAAATAGATATAGTAAAAATATTAGGCTGACGGGTAACCCATATATGGCCCCTCCACTGCCTCCGATGCATCTCTTTGCTGTTCATCATTGAAAAACATGTACCAACTGCTCCCGACTCTAGAAAGCAATAATTGTATGTTCCGCGTGCATTAAAGTGGTAAAATTGCTCTGCAAATGTGATAATGTCTACTTCTTAGCTCTTTCTTCTTACCAACTTCAAAATTTCTTACATTGTGTTTTACATGTATATAATATAATATTTATCAGATCGAGCTGAGAATAATATATATATATATATATATATATATATATATATATATATAATATAATATATATTCTAATATAAAAAATAAATATGTTTAAATTAGATTGAAAAACAGACAGCATGGTGACTTTCTATGTAAAAATTTAAAGCTTAATCTTAACACCCAAAACTGTATTCTAAATTTTGATCAGGAAATAAAAAAAATAAAAGAAAAAGAAAGATGTGCTTCTAGTCTAAAAGTCTTGTTTACATGTCATTCCCCAATTTCTGTAACTACCCCAAATAATATAACTTTACGGATTTGAAGCGTGATTTACCTTACTCCTCTGACTGTTGTGGACAAATAAATCTATTACAATAGTTACTTTTCCATGCGCTCATCTGCACAAACTATCGTTATTACAGTAATATCAGGGACTCTCACTTGCCCATACTATGAGTGTGAATGATGAAAATGTGTACAAAAGATGGGATAAGCATAAGGGTGATAAATGGATGAGATTTTAAGTAGGTGGTCGATAAAGTGGTGCCAATTATTATTATTAGGAGATAAACAGTTCCTGCTTTTGCTTTTCCTCCGTATGTCCTTCATAAGCGCTCTACTGACCCACAACCCCTCCCATTGGTGGTGAAAATGAGTCAAGTCAAGTAATGTTTTGCTCACCTCGGCTTGTAAAGAAAAAAAAAACCGAATTCGAGCTCAAGTCGAGCTTAGCTCGTGCCCATTTCAATGTAATCGAGCTTAATAACAAACAAGAAGTTGTGAAGGTACATTGCTTTTCCTTTTTGCTCTTCTGACAAGTTCAATTTCAGTGTATTTTTGTGATTTAAAATACACTCATTCGTAATATACTTTTATCTATTTTTTTAACACGATTTGTATGCTATGAGTTTATATTAGTTTGCAACAAAATATTCGTTCAATCTTGTATAAGACCTATCGATCTTATTAAGTTGAGCTGTGTATCAAGTTGAATTCGTTTTTCATAGCTTATTCTGCTTGTGAAAGCCAAACCTTTTATAGTCGACGCATAATTCAGCTGGACACATTTACAGACCCCTTTATTACTTCAATTTTATCTGTAACACTAGTTTTGATTCCGTGCGATACACGGTTGTTAGTAATCAATATAAATTTATTTATAATGTTAAAAAATTTATATTTGAATATATAAATTAATAATTATTTTTATTAAAATATTATATTTTATTTGTCATATTATTAGAGTAAAATAATTACTGATATGGTATATATAAAATAATAAAATTATTTGAGTGACTTAAGATGGTAGTGATATCCAGTTATATATATATATATAAACGAAAGCTTATTTTATTTTAAATTTGTTAATTTTATATAAATTAATTTTTATTTTTATTAAAATATTATACTATATTTATCACATTAATTAAAAAAAAAATCAAATTACACACATAAAATTACGTTTTTGATCACCCATTTGTATATATTGTATGTAATTATATATAGATTATTAAGAATTCGGCCTTTAAAATTTTTCATTACATACTAAAAGTTACGACTTTGATCACCCATTTGTATATACAATAATTATATATAGATTATTAAGAATTTGATAATTACCTTTGAAATTCTTAATTACATAGCAATAGTTACGACTTTGATCACCCATTTGTATATATTGTATATAATTACCAAAAGTTACGACTTTAATCACTTATTTGTATATATTGTATTAATTATATATAAATTATTATGAATTTGATAATTTTCTTTCAAATTGTTCTAAATTATTATATTTAATAAAATTAAAATTTATAAAATATTAAGTATACATTGAATTCAAACTCTTATTAAATAATATGATAAATTACATATTTATTATATGTAAGTGACACATATTAAATGGTAAGATAATAGAGACGCCATGTGGCATATTGTGAGTTATAAGAAGTGCCATATGGCACTCAACTATTTTAATGCCGAATTTTATATATATATATATATATATATATATAGATTTGTAGCCTTGCAGAGGAATGTAATCAATTCGGGTCAATCTGAGTACCGCGTCGAAGCTGAACAAAATGTGAGCTTATTTAGGGTTCGCCTTGTGTGGGCCGAGAACTAAAAATGATTTGGCTGAAGCTGAAAGCAGAAGATCGTACGGCCCATTGGATTAAGACCTTTAACCACGGACCTCGGATGCTGGTGGTTAATGGGCCTTGGTTTGGCAATTTTTCAGCGACAGCAATGGCGTCTGGTGATACTCTTTTATATTTGCAGTGAATCTCTGCCGTCCTTTTTTTCTAAAATTTGGAGGATAGGCATTAGACATACAGATATTCTTTATCTCAAGAGTTTTCCCGTTGAGTCCGTGGGCTCGTATCTTTAGTTTTATTATTCCTCATAATTTCTGAACTTACGCTTGTTTCTATTTTGTTATGCAGAGTTCAGGAAGATGGTAGAGAAGAAAACCACTTGTTATGTCTCCACTTAATTTACAGACGCTGGTCCTCATTTGTTTGTGCATTCTCACTAATAAATAAATACAGGTATCTAAGTATCTTTGTCGATTGTTATCTTCATCATGTGTATTAATTCAAATCCAATGCACAACATTAAAGACTTCTTTTTGTTAGCGTAGCATCATTTGTTACACTTTGAAAAAGTAGCTAGATGTTAGCACAAAAATTGCTCAATTTGGAGCTTGCTACTGTTTTAGTTCCGCATATTGAGCTGACGATCCAAGCAAGTCTATTATTTCCAGCAGTATAATTTTATTATCTTCCATAGAGAATGATGCGGATGCAATAAGCCAAGCTCCGCAACTTATTTATAGCCAATGTGATCAAAAGTGCAAGTGATTCCAGTAAATCATTCACTTCCATTTATGTTACAAAGAACATACACTTCAGCTAATTACACCAAGGCATCTGTTTATTTTTTAAATTTATCTTCTACAACAGGGCACGTAAGGTTCGATTGAAGCATTGACTGATAGAAGCTAAACTCGCCTACTGCTGCATGCAGTCGAGGCCTATTTTGTACACCAGAAGTACCTAAAGCTAAGCTTGCCTGGGATGATCTATCGGAGACCTACAACCAGTGATGATATGGTTTACCGAGGCTGGTGAATGATGCGTTGAGCCTTGCTCTTTGGGCTGAGGCACTGCACTGGCTTCTCCTGGTACTTGGCAGGTTCCCTCACAAGTTTAGGAGTTCCACTTTTCGGCGAGTTCAAGGCCAGAGTCTTAATCACAGCAGCTGCATCAATTTGCAACCCTGTAAACAAACCACCATCCAGATATGAACTACAGCTCTTCAATAGTATATGCAGAATTGTCTTATGAGTTGGATAATGTGCAACAAGATCAAGGACGCGGCTCCCTTGATTCGGCCGAATCAGGAATCACCGAAACGGACGGCCGAGATCGGCCGATCCGAAAAAATACGAATTTCGAGATTTCGTATAAAGTTTTCGTTGACTTATTTGACCTATTTTTAAGCATTTTTTAGAAAAAAATTTTGAACTAAAAAGTTGTAAATTTTGATGAATTTATAACTTTGTAATTGAAGATTTTTCGAAAAATACCAAAACATATACTGAAATGATGATCAAAACTTCAACTACAAAGTTAATTTCGGTATAATTTTTAGTATTTTTTTCGAAAATATTTAATTACAAAGTTGAAAATCTCATCAAAATATACAACTTTTAGTTTATTATTTTTTTATAAAAAATATTTAAAAATAGGTCAAATAAATCGACAAAAATTTTATACGAGATCTCGAAATCCGTATTCTTTCGGATCGGTCGATCTCGGCCGTCCGTTTCCTACATCGGAGCCGCATCCCAAGACCAATATAAGATTCCAGTCCCCTATGTACCAACAAACGAGGTTCAGAACCTTATATAAACATGAACTAGTCTGTGATTTCCCAATTCGGAGATTCTATTTAATAGATGCTAAACCAACCATTGCTATAGTTGCTGATGTTGGGGTTGTAAAAATTCTTTCCGTAATAAAGGTTCTCATCGTAGGCTTCATCCAGCTCAGCTTCAAAACTGGATAATTCAGCCTCAATGTCGAGATCTACGGAGTCTGGAAGAAGATTGACAACATCTTCATCCACTTTTTCATCACCATCAAATGTCTCCTGGTCCTGATGCTGCCGAAACCAGTGTTCGCGGAACCATGTTGTGGTTTTTACGAGTTCCCACCACTGGGGAGAGAAATCTTCAACTTGCTGAATTGCTGCCGGAATGAACAGCGGTGCGTTTGGATTTAGCGCCGATCTTATTCTTCCTGTCACAACTGCCATGGTACTCGTAGCTCACAATTCTGCAGATGCCACCAGAAAACATGATAATTAACAAACATGAATTCGTGATTTGGTGGACAACTTTTGACCCACCTACTGAACATAGATTTCACAAAAATCTGCAAGGACTTCAAACTCTCTTGATCAGTAATAGCTTCTTTGTACATGGTGGCTACAAGTTTCAGACGGACACGAGAACAGAAGGAACACAACAATTGAGGATCATATTCTGCATATAGGATTTTTGTATAGACAGCTTCAAACCGATAATTAATCCAACTGTACCTGTAGCTAAACATAAGCCCATAATGCCTAAGGAGCCATTGGTGTTGCCTCATAAAATAGGGATCTCACTGACCAAATCCTTCAGGCACCGCCTCCCACAAATATATGAGGGATTTATCTCTAATGTACTTGGCCTTCGGCATTTAAATATTTTGTTGGTGATACTTGAATTGGTACCATTGTAGTTTAACCTACCGTAGTACAAAATAAACCATGAATAGAATTTTTTTATAATAATCTAAATAAAAAGCATAAGAAATCAACATAAATTAGAAGAACTACAAATCGTTTACCATAGGCAAAGAGAAATTAGAAGAATCTTGAAAAGCACGTCATTAACCACCTGCTTAATGATCCTCATATGATCTAACATAAATTTAAGATTGAACAGCTTCAAAAGAGATCCGGCATACCCGTGCCCAACAATCCGCTTGACGTCAACAAACATAACACTAGATCTAAGCGCTGACGACCAACAGTAAGCCGATCAGTCACCAACTAGCTAGCATTAGCAAACCGATCAAGTCAGCATGACTCGTCCCCAGATCGATCAATCATTTTTATCCAAAATCCAATTTCAAAATCTCCGTCGAAAATCATATTAACAGTTCGAGCTTCTTTAATTGGGACAGAAAACTTCTACCCGTTCTATATTTTTGTACTACATCTCTACATTTTAAATAAATATCTATAATTTTTTTTTAAAAAAAATAAAATTTGTACTTTTGATATTAATTTTTTAAAAATATTTTTACATAATTATTTTGAAATTTTAAAATTTTAAACTATATCTCTGCACTTTAAAATTTTAATGTTTCTATGTTTTTATACTATACCTTTACAATTTAAATAAATATCTATATATTTTAAAAAACATTACAACAGTTTTTTAATTTCCTTTAACAAAACCGCTTATGTAATATACATCAAATTGAAAAGAATTCGAATGCGAAAGGTGTTGATCAGAAATCAATAACTTACCTCCGCAGATTAAAAAAGAAATCTCCGTAGCCTGCGATCTGGAAATAGAAACGACAATGTTGATAAGGTCAGAAAGATGGGTCAGTGTGAGGGTGCCGACGGGGTTGGGTTTGCATGCCCTTTTATAAGCGAAAAGATGAGGGTTTGGTTCGGAATGAACCGAAGCTATTGGTACGGGTCACCGTAGACAATCACGAAAAACAGTTGGCTACGTCGTTTTAGTCCCACCAGTCTATGTAGTATCCAATCAGTAGCTACCACCTGGAGTCCACCAATTATGACCGGGATGCTCATAATTGTGCTCCAATTAGCGGAAGAGGAAAGTGGTTTTAACCACGATTTTTATATTATAATATTTTGGCTTAAACCGTAAATGAGAACTTTTTACACAGTTAATGTAGTAATACTTTTAGCAACAGTGCTAATGTTATGTTTGTTATCTTAATTAAAATTCTTTTTAATTTCACCTACATTTACGTTATACACAACTCCAGACAAAATATATTTATATGCTATATGTTATGTTATATCGTAAATAATAATATAATAACCAACCAGGACGCTGTATAGCAACTTTTGTTTTAGGTTCTACTGTATTCATTGATAAAATGAATGATAGACTATATACGGAGAAATAAGTTGGCAGAGTGGATCACTCTTTTCTCTGCTAATTAAACAGTAGCTGGGGATGGATGAGATTCCCTGTTTTATATTTCCCTTCAATAGACACATATATATATATATATTATGCCAAATAACTAGAGGTGGTAGATAAATCTGGTCTATGCGCCATCTATACAC
This sequence comes from Xerophyta viscosa, assembly GCA_002076135.1. NCBI lineage: Eukaryota > Viridiplantae > Streptophyta > Magnoliopsida > Pandanales > Velloziaceae > Xerophyta > Xerophyta viscosa. Next base: position 1,221,244 of record MJHO01000068.1, read on the forward strand.
CCAAGTGGTTCTTTTTAGAGAAAATTACTGTTCAGCCGCCCTAATTTTGGGGTCGCACAATTCAACCCTCCCGAAACGTCCATGTGGCGGCACGCGCGCGCCGCCACGTCGACGGAAAAACGCGTTTCGGAAGACTGAACAGTCAAAAACGAAAAACGGAGGACCTGAACAGTAATTTTCCCTTCTTTTTTATCAACTTAATAAAGCTGAAAAAGCAAAAGCAGTCACGTCGCTGCCAACATGTACTAGCTAGTTCATTGTACAAACCCTAACAAAAGAACAAGTGTCATTGCAACAAATGCATGAATCTGTGTGCAGCAGCAGTACTCAAAAGATACTTGTATTGATTTACTTACTATTCAGAAGAAATTGAACTATTATTTATAAACACGTTTTTTTTTTTTCATTTGAGGATTAATTGAACATTTTCTTAAATAGGTAAGACGAATTTAAAAAGGATTTTGCTATACATTCCAAAAAATTATACAAAAAATCACACATACTGATGTGACACAATCAAGACCACACATCACGATGAGTATATCTGTAATTTTGATATTTTTTACGGATCACGAAAAAATCGCGCGGATCACGAAGTACGTACGTAGTGTAGATTGATTATATGTATTTGTTAGGTAGTTTGTCGAGGGTAAGTATTTTTTTCATTTAAAAATAAAGAAGAATTTTGTGTTTGAGTGCTTCACAAAACTTTCCTATAACTTGTACTGCTGCAGGAAACTGTTCCAATACTGTTAATCACATCTTTATGATAAAAATGAACAATTACTTGTGCGCCTCCACCAGCTACTACCTCATTATAGCTCCTTTCTGTAGCAAGAATAATCAATTAATCCTGACCCTCCAACTCCAAAAGGGGTGAACTTCGGAAGGACGCATACTAGCGTTTCAAAAAAGTTATTAAATATATTTGCAAATGCTTTCTACGCATGGCTATAATAACAACAAATTAGCAGGGATAAGAACGAAGTACAGTGTTCATGGCTATAATTTAGTGGCCTAAGTTGGGGCCCCTCCATGCATGTGCAGCCTCTCTAGAGATGTGTGTTGCATATGAACATATTGTGGAGGTGATATTAACAATGATAAATTTCTTCTCAAAAAAAAGATATTAACAATGATAAATATTTACTACAAGGACTGTTGTTGTAAGATTCAAGAATTAACATCCAAATAATTGACAATTTAATGCAAATCAGATTTCAATAGGGATCGCTTATAATATATGGCACATCTGTTATAAGATCATTAATTACGTATTAGTGTATATCATTACAATAATACCGATGTAATAGGGTTGTCCAAGCACAAGTTCTATTTTGTACTTTTCTTGACATAGTAGAACAGTCTCTCTTTCCATTTCTCTCCCATCGAAGTAATTAAGTCTTCGGCTGAGCTATATAAATTTTGTATCTGTAGATTAAT